>JADLZK010005760.1:0-133866 GCA_015847255.1 Hyparrhenia diplandra
ACAGATCAAACTATATTGTACTATTTGTGTCCATGCATGTATAATTTAGCAGCTATAACCTGCTATAACTTCATTTAACTCCACTACTTAGCTGTTTGAGAACCATCCGTTAAATTAATAATACTGTCTTTAGCCGGAGATTTAGAACATTGATTGAGAGTTGTACTGACCAGTGGAGACTTGCATGAACATCTTGAGGTTGGCGCACTGATGAGCGAAGTGGCAGAGGTGCTTCACCCCCAGAACGTTCACGTCCAACGAGACATCATATCTGCACAAGTCATAAAAGATCAGTTTTAAATGGGGACTAAGGATGACATTCTTCAGTACCGTGAACATGGTGCGGCCATGGCCCCCGTCCAAGAACCAGCGCGGTGCTCCAGTAGTCCCCAGTACGTAATTGCAGTCAGTTTCAGTGGTTGCTGGACGGTGACAGTTTCGGGCCTCTCGATCTTGTATTGGTACGTGTTTGTTTTTTCTGGCTGTGTTTAGTTTGGGTTTTATCCCAGTTGGACAGTTGGTTGCAGGAGAAGATTGTTGCCTTGCCTAGGGACATCATCTACGCAAATTAAAGCTTTTGTTATCATTTTTTATATAAAAAAAGGAGGGGGGCTAAGCCTCTTACGGTTGTCTTCTCCTACAGCTAAGAACATATTTAGGTAACCTATAGCGGTTACCGGTTTTAACAAAAAAAACAGAAACTAATTATAAGAACCTTTCGTAGAAGTTGGTGGTTGCCGCAATGTTGACAATGATGTCTATGTCCTTAGCAAGAGCCTCCAGCGTAGGACATCAATCCCAGGTTGTCGTAGATTATGTCCCCAGGCAAGGCAACTATCTTCTCGTGCATGAACTGCTGGAACCCGTCTTCGCCGTGCTTCTCTCTCAGCTTGCCAAACAGCTCGGTGCCAATCACCTGCACGCACGCACCACGGAATTAAACATTATGATACTGATAAATATTATTAGATTCATTATAGAATA
Source organism: Hyparrhenia diplandra (assembly GCA_015847255.1). Taxonomy (NCBI): domain Eukaryota; kingdom Viridiplantae; phylum Streptophyta; class Magnoliopsida; order Poales; family Poaceae; genus Hyparrhenia; species Hyparrhenia diplandra. Next base: position 985 of record JADLZK010005760.1, read on the forward strand.
TATTTTCATAGTATGTCTAGTTGAAGACATAAATGCTTATATTTGCTCTTTTTTAAAACATTGTCAAACATAAGAAAAACAGTTTGGTTCCTCGAAACCCAGAGCTGGTTAATTGAATTCGTTTTGGGACGAGAGTACTCTAGGAATACAGGAGGGTTATGCAAAACCTGAGAACAAACTAATTAAGCTTTTGCCCATTATCAACCAACAAGCAAATATTAAACCTATTTGTGGTCTATGATCAGTATGCACATGCTGGCCCGTAGCTGTTCGGTCCAGCACGTACGTTCGTACATACTGTACACCATGAAATGAATTCCGCGTACAGTGATATGAAACCAACCCTGCATCACATATGGCTCATTCAATTCAATTTTGACTCGAGTAGCTTGATGATGAGAAATTGATCAGAAGTGTGACCGCGCGCGTCAGGTACTCGATCTGCGTGGCCATTACTGATGAATACGATGGGCAAGAGAGAACGTGCTAGACTGTTTGCTGCTATCACTGTTCACTAGCCCCAGTAGTCTGCAGTTCTGTCCTATCCAATAATAACCATGAAATATCTTCCCTCCGTTCCACAATACTTGCAATTCTTTGACTCATATAAACTGTTTTTGACCTCTCGTCTTATTCAACTTTTTAATAAATATTACCACATTTGTTATGACTTATTACATCACTAAAGATATTGTAATGACGTTTTTTGTTTGTTTTATAATTTACATAAAAAAATTGAATAAAACGAGCGATAAAACACGATTTATATGAGTCAAAGAATTGCAAGTATTGTGGAACGAAGGGAATATTTTACTATTGAAAAAAAAAAACATCAGTCTCGTCTATAGTCAAGTTAATATTTTTAATCTTGACTATATATATAAGAAAATATTAATAGTTATGGTGTATAATCGGTAAAACTAGATAAATATTAAATATATGTTTCGAGTAAATTTGTTTGGAGACATAATTTTTGTTCATATTCTCTACAAAGTGTAAGGGCGTACCGGTGTTGTAGGCTCCCGCTGCAGCCGGAGTGCAGGGAAGGGTATTTTAGCGTCAAGCCTTACCCACACCATATGCAATATGCAGAGGCTAGGGCTCGAACCCGGGACCTTCTGGTTATAGACGGTAGAGCACTACCACTTGCACCAGGCCCGCCCTTTCCCTACAACCTAGTTAAATTTAAAAAATTACAGCGATACTCTTTTTTTTACACAGAAGGAAAGGGTACTGATATAGGCCATTAATTGGATTTGTCCAAAGAGCGTTGAAGGCCGGTGCTGCAACATAAAGTACACAGTAGAGAGAGAACGGTGCAGACTGATGAGAGGGTGGTGCCTTTTTGGAACATGATGGAGATGCCGGCCTACGTGTGCGGTTGCTACAGTGAGTAGGGATGAAATGCATGCACTCACAATCAATTCCATAGAGCTTACGTGGTTGCATATGCTAAACATTTGTTCGCATGCATTTGGCAGGCACAATTCTCAGGCTCATATGGGCTCCTATGGGCGAATTAGCTAAGGCTTGGCATTGGGGTCTGTCAACCCCGACAGATTCTGAAAAACAAAGGGAAAATTACGGTACACGATTGCTATTTGCTCCTAATGACCCCGTCTAAAATTGTAGCACACCCTCCCACTACATATCTACATCACTCATATTGCTGAGTGTCAATACTTATTGTACAATTTCTTTGCCCCCCAAATTGTAACATGCCTGTAAAACAATCTTCTTATGAAAAAGATACGCAAATCTTATGTGTATTCGAGAAAAAAAAATTGTTGAGTGTCTTTTGGGCTTTGCCGGTCGAGTGCCCAGCTGAGTCCGGTAGTGTCCCTTTCGTTTCCGTTTGAACGGAGTGAGGACTGCATGAACTGCGGTTAACAGGCGCTGTAAAGAAAGAGACAAGTGCAAGCAAAGTGAAGTACTCAATGACCTCTTCTTGGACACGTTGCTTTGAAGATGACGCATCCTTCCCTCGTACAAGAAGGTAGATCTTGTTGGTATCAGGCTGCACCCGAAGTATCTTCTCCACAAGAACTGCATGCATTACAAGTCGATCACTTATATATAGGTATGTGTATATGTAAATGAAAACACGAGATAAATTAACTCAATAACAACACAATGCAGGATGAGAGAGAGTACGGCATGCATATAACATACTCTTCCCAAGAAAGCCAGTTGAGCCGGTGATGAGGATGTTCTTGCCCTTGAAATAGGCTATGATCCTCGCCGCGTCCATGTTATCGAACTCGTACATCGTCATCGATCGATCACGTACGCTTGACGATTCTTCGCTCTGCAGGAGCTAGAGAGAGAGAGAGAGAAGACAGAGGACAAGCAGTGTTATGGTGCTGCAGGCGGAGGTGCGTCCCAGCAGAAGAAGCAGTGTGTGTGACTTGAAGGCTACGAGAGACCCAAGGAGGTCTATTTATACACACACACACACAGCCACTCAATCATACAGGGCAGCAGGTAGGGATGTAGGGCCCGTTTGGATCCTATTTATTTTGAAAAATATGGATACAGGAAAATCTCACAATCATAGCATCACACCTAAACGGCCTATATTTTTTAGAGGAATTTTAATTAATTCACAAAATTTTAGAATCTCGAAATCTGATTAAAAAAAATTTTGAATATTTTTGACTATCAACTAGCCACAATAGCAGGAAGTATATGATAACTAATTATGCATAATCTTGCGGTAAAGTTCGTTATGATTTCTGGGAGGAAATGCTTTGCTCTGACGTGGTACATGGACGGCGGCAAGCAACCATAAGGCCAGGCCCTTTCGAGCTATTTTATAGCGTTGTTTTCAACAATGCCACATAAGTCAAGAATCAATGAGCAATGGATTAAACAAACCTCCCTCAATGGCTAATGCCATTTTATGCTTCAGAGCCTCGACATGAGACATTTAACTTTTTCTTATCTAGAGTTAGAAACTAAACCCAGGGTGTGTTCAATCTAGAGGAAACCCTTCTATTTTCTCTCTTTTTTAAACTGCTAACATGTCATCAATCATCAGAAATGTAGTTTTTTTTTTCTAATCACAAAGATCACAAATGTCTGTATGCCAGGCTAATAAATGTTGTTGAGGCTTATGACGATGCCATTTGCATGATAATAATGGCAAAATTAATGTATTTCAAAAACTAGTAAATGTCAAATTCGCGGCCACTATGTCCATTAATTTTCTATAAGAGTGATGTGTTAACGATCAATTTAACTGAAAGTGATGTCCAAAAAAGTCCACATTCAGCTAGGGAAAATGGTTGGGTCGTTTGTACGGAAACAACTTCACTTAATTTGAGAATATTATATTGGGCAGTGTCCGCCACCTTTTCTATTTTGGTGATTGTGGTAGGTACGAGCAGTACCTTTGTGAGGTTATTGTGATTTTGGTGGCTACATGATAACATAACCACAATAACTAACAATTAATGTTTTGTTAGTGTATAAAGACTCTGCAAACGTCTGTGTTTCAAAGAACTAGGTCTGCTCAAGTTCAAGAGTCAAGCCTCGCCAAGATACTATTATTACTTCATGGATTCAAAATTGGCTATAAACTCTGTGCTCTCCCAGGATTTATTTTGTTTAAATAGCAGGTTATGGCAAATAGCGGCACATTTTTCTAGGGGCTATAAAGCTATAAGAGCTAGCTATGCCGGATAGCGATTTATAAGAAAAACTATGAAAAAACTCCAATCATTGATGCCAAAACAAGGCAAATATGATATTTGATGGACACAAATACGTTTACAAGGTTCTACAAATCTAAATAACATTGTCATATACCAATATGACATTACAACATATGTTTCATAAAAATTTAATCATCAAAATACCAAATCAGTAGAAAATGAAATATGAAATAACGGTCTTTTGTAGCGGTAAATGGCGGTAAGTAGCTGTAAATAAGCGGTGCTATAGCGGAAATATGAATAGCTTAGCGGTGAGTCTTTCCGCAGCTATAAGCGGAGCTATAGCCCGCTATTTTAAATAGGGTATCGATTCACGTGAAGGTTTCCTAGTTTGTTACAAGGAAATCTCGGAAATCTTTTTTTTTTGAAAAAATAAGATACCACATCTAGTTGCGCCTCTTGAGCAGCCTTCTTGATATGCCCTATCCCTTTGGGTCGTTTTTCCGTGGTGAGGTACTATGGATACATATGAATGACAGTACCCCTCGAGCCTTCATGCGATTTGGAGAATCGATCGGAGCGTAATGTTAAAGTCATTGTCTTCCTATGACCTAGAGTGCTTATTGAGCATGACCAATGATCATTTGGTGAAAGCCTAAAGACAAGCGTGTTCGATGATCATAGTCAATAACATAGTCAATGATGGCATGGCGGTGGCATACTCAAGTAGTAAATGTCGACATGAGGTTGGAGGTGGCGTATATTGCTTGAGGGACTCCGTTAACGGCATGCTTGGTGGTGGTAATTGATGATGTGGTTAAAGGCGGCGTGACCTGCTCAAGGGAGCTCGATGGTGACATACCACTACAAGGAATGGTGCTTTTCATGATGATCATTTTGGTCATAAATAGTCAAAAATACGTCCACGATTATCTTGCCATGACAATCAAAAAATGGGTCATGTATCTCCGTCATAGATTTCTTTGGACCTAATTGAGTCGTCATAGATTAGGATTTATGATCTTCATGGATTAGTTGGCTATCTTCTATAACCAGCCCATATCCAAACCATCGTGACAAAAAAGAACATCATAAATTAGCGCAAAATCATCAATGCATCAACATGCATGGCGGCTCGAATACACAAAACATTGATTCATTCATGTATTAGCATGTCCACAAAAGTCACATTGAACATCAAACCATAGATTGGCCTAGAGATGAAAAAGTGTGTGTTAATCAACCAAGGGAGTCTAAACAACTAAACATAAGTATACATGAGTCCTTCAATTCGCTTATTATCCATAAGATGTCTACCTAAAAATCAAAACAAATATAAGTGGGTTTTAGATTCTAAAATGAAACATGTTAATCAACCTTGCACCTATACTCGGCGGTGGTAGTCGATGACATTGATGAAGATGGTGTGCGAGTAGTCATTGTTGATAGCGTTGTCAAGGGGTGGCATGACCTACTTTCGGGAGAGCTCAATGGCAGGCGGGATGAGTGATCGTAGTTTATGATGTGGTCAAAGTTGCGTGACCGGCTCGGGGAGACCGGTGATGGCGTGTTTGAGTATATATTGGTACGTAGTTGACAACGTGGTTGAATACGGGGAAACCTGCTTTAAAGGAGCTCGACTAGCTTCGATGGAGCCCGGTGATGGCGTTCCCAAATGATCATAGGCGAGGGCGTGGTGCGGATGGTGTGATGCGCTCAAGCTTCCCCATGCATCGAGGGTTACAAAAGGCATACATATGGTTATGTTAATTCTCTATGTAGCAAGGTTGGCGACCGATGGATCCCTCGGCCGATCTCACGGATCACTCATGAGCCGAGTATGCTTTGCGACCACTTCTCGAGCTCGGGGCTCATCGCTCACCAATGCCATGGGCTGGCGATTGGCGGCAATCGAATCGACTCTAGCCCGGCCAGGCCAAGCTGGCGCTCGGGCAATCAAATGACACCCGAGCCACGGGCAGCTTCGGAGGCATCCAAGTCGTAGCGGTACAAAGATTCCACGATGCTTGTCCGTTCAGCGAGCATGACACGCTATCGGACACTCCCTCAATAGGGTCGCATAATCGCCATGGCATAACGGGACAAACTACCTCTCAACTCGAGCCATTGGGCTCAGGGGAGCCACCCATCGGCCCCATTGGTGGAGGCATCTTCCCATCTAAGCATCCAGGAAGCCTCGACAAGGTTCACCGGGGAGAGGACACACACATAACAGATAACCCACATTTGTCAAGTTCTAGGTTATGGCAGCTTGATGTGTCGGCGGTGGATGCATTGCCCTCGACTCCCCTAATGGTAAATAGGCGATCATCTTCTTGTATAGCGATTATTTGAGCTAAGAGGTCTATTAAAGCGGGCTAAATGGCTAATTAAATAGAGTGAATGGTTGATTAAAAAATGTAACGACATACCACCATAGTGTTTAAATAGACTAAACAACTATTTAGGTGAATAATGATTGGAATAGACCATGTCAACTTCTAAGGTCAATTGAAAAATTAGATCTTGAATTTCAAAATCTAAGAACTTAAATAAATACATTTTGTAATAAACGGACTCAAATACAAAAGTTTCAACTACAAAGTCTTTTTTTTTTAGAAAAGGGAATATATTGATATCCCAATCTTTGCATAGAATTTGTTGATCTCATGTAGAACTATATTTTTTATAAAATTTTCTTCATCTAATTTTATGTAAAAGTTACAAATTTATTTATGTGGTGGCTATTTTTAGAGGAGGTTCATTGAGGCTTGCATCTGTAAATCCCTTTTTATGTGATGAAATGAAATCTTGTTAATTTGGAACCGCCTATATAAACAATCCCATTCTCAGAGATCCACCTCTGAAAAAATAGTTTTGTTGCCCGGATTATGTTTGGGGCCTCACAAGCACATAGCCTATTATACTCTCTCCGTTTCAAATTATAACCCACTTTGATATTTTTGGAGTAATGCCTACTATATATATACTCTCTCCATTTCGAAGTGACTTGTGATAATTTGGAACCAAGAAAGTATTATATTATATATTCTACAGCACATATTGATTGATCATGACGTAACATCACTGAGCCTATTGGTGGACACTCATCAAGATGGTCCATGGTGTGGAACGAGATCTAATTTCGGCCTCCACGACGCCAAAGTGCAGTCGAAGGTGGATTGTTGTTCGCTGGGATGGCGATCTGCCTTCGACTGCCGTCGCGGAGAGTTAGATGGTCTTATTCCCCATGGTGCAGCCCCTCAAAAAGTGTAAAGACAGCACCATTGCCGGTGATCAAGGTAGCATGCGGGTGATTCGATCAGCCTTTCTTTCACCAGAACCACAATAAAATTAGGAGTTGCTAACTCACATGCGCCTGACTATCTAATCCAAATTCAAGCACCAGTACTCATCATCCTGAGCCATGGGATCGAATTAACACCTTCCCCTATTGCTAGTCAGTGGCGGAGCCACAGGGTAGCCTGGGTGGTCCACCGACCACCCTGTGGCCCTTGGCGTCATACATACATAGCTATTACAAATTTGCTGATTTTCTTAAATTCCTTCCTAAATTCTGATTTCGTCACATTGTGACTCCATGGCTAATTGCTGAATTTTTTCCGAATTGTATAATTTTATTTTACAGGCACATACCCTATGCTCAAAAGCTAGATCCGCCACTTCTTTGCTACTTCATATTATTCACTTTCAGGGCACCCATAGGATAGGAAATATATGAATAAAATTAGCACCACTAAGAGAATTGAAATGATGATCCAAGCATCTCCACTTGGATTCTACTTATTAGAGATCGATTACGTGGAGCTTGAGTTAACCATACCAAAAGTCCATGGTTCCTAGAGCGCAACAAATCGTTGGCAGCAGATGGGAGAAATAAATGGTGTGATCTCAATTAAACCGAAAACTGCCAAGCGCGCGCGATGCTTTCGCATTTAGCAATTTCCTTTAATTTTGTGATGTAAGCGTGTTTTATATATATATTAGTGTACACTAGAAAAACATGCTGTCTCAGTTGGACAGGACCACGTGGCTACGAACACACACAGACAGCTTGGTGAGTGTTGACGGCTAGCTACTTCAGCAGAGACCTTATTTGACCTTGCCCATTTTCAAGGACAGGCCCATGCATCGGTCATTTTAGCGATCCTTTTCGCCTTATTGCTGCGTGCTGTCAATAGAAAGTGATAGGCAAGCCCAATTCAATTTTCCAGCCAGGCATTCGTTCCTAGTCTGGAAGCAGCAGAGCCCAGTACCATTTTTTACGTGGGTAAAATTAAGCACAGTAGGAAACCCATGGAGATTCACAGCCCGTTATAACTTAACAGCGACGGCCCCAGCACGTACGGCCCAAGCCCATTATAACTCAACAGCGAAACCCGTATTGGTTAGCGTTTGTTGTTGGTTGGCTGGTGCCATCTGCACTTATGCTTGATCTTGAGGATGCTGTTGTCATGATGACCCATGACTATGATTTTTTTGTCATGCTGAGTTGTTGGCCAAAATGAGCCGACAGGTTTACAGGACATCTCTAATAGTAAGAGTCATTTGCCAAAATTTCTACAGTAAGTAGATGAGAAATGTTAGTAACTACATCTCTACAGGAAAGAGGAGCATTTTCCACTATAAAATATATCGCAATACCTTCTTCAATTTCCTCATAATCTTGAATTTCCTCACAACTTTTCTGATGCCCACAATGTGTGAACACAGCTAGCTTTGTGTACAGATTATTAAAGCTTCAATCATGCTAGCTGATAGTGAAGATCAAACTTAATCTAGAATACTTTCTCTTATACTAAGATTCTGAAGCAACCGTAGAAATGGGAACTGCTAAAACATCCTTTGCTAACTTAAATAGTATGGGGTACATGTTGAGTTACATGTCCACCACAGTAGTAAATAAAAAACATTTGTAATCTTTTACAGTTCTCTAAAAGACATGCAGATAATTTTGATTACTTTCTGTACTCCCAATTTCTGAAATTGATGCTATCAAGAGATGCGGCACTGAGCGAGGCGCACATCAAGCGATGAAAAAGAAGAAACTAGAACAAGATTAAAAAAAAAAAAAGGAGGAAAAAACTATGACAAAGGGATGGCCAAAAAAAAAGTGAATGCAACACGGAAACTTTCCATCCTAGTATGAGGATGGCCCAAGCACTCTTCTCTTCGGAGTTCAATGGGATCATATGTTTTAATTTAGTGCTGCTATGATCGCATCCAACAACAGTATTGGTGGTTGACTGCAATTGCTATGACTAGTCCATGCAATGGACTCAACATATATAACAATCAAACAAAAGGAAGGAGATCAATTTATATTTACCAATAAGTTCCATTGTATTTGTTGGACCATAAATGCCTCAGAAGAAAAAAACTAATAAACTTCACCTTGTAACGAGGATCCAAGATAAGCTCAATTAATATATAGTAAGTTGTTAAGATCCTCCTTGTCCTTGCAATGTTTACTAAACTTTTTTCATACATTCGGGCATTCCAACTATTAAGGGATCCTTATTTCTAGCAAGTTCATCTGACTTTGAGTGTATTAGAACAAACTCTCTCCACTTGGTGACACACTATGACTTTGTAGAATACCTTTAATACATAGATGACATGCCAAGCACTACTTCAATAGTTCTCATTTAGAGGAAGATTACCCTCAAAATATATTTTGAACTTATTTAGCCTTGCAAAAGCCTTCTCAAATATAATTCCATTATCCAGCATGAGATATGTAGCATTCCACCTTGTGTCTATGTCAAAAGACAAAAGAGCCATTTCAGCCCATTTCTTGAATTGGTGTCGCCTCCACTGGGGAGTATCTACAAACACGACTACAATTCTAATTTTATCAACTGAAACATTGGTAACTTCTAATCCACTTTATAATCATATTTACTTTGTGAACACAATATCTCATATGTATAAAGTCATGCTGCAAAAACATTGTCACCTCCCATGATTTATTCAAATTCTTAATGTAGTTGATTGTGCCATCATTGGAGCATGCATTGTCGGCTATGATAGTGGAAAATGTGATCTACACCCCACTCAAGCAAAGGTTTTTCTATTTTTCTTCCTAAGGTCTCTCTTGGCTTTCATGATATTGTCAACCAAAGAAAAGTTTGCAATCCTTCTTTCTAAGTGACACCTGTCATTAATCCAATGGGGGTTGTGAGAACCATATAGTGTTGAAGGTTTAGTTTGAACTCAAGTATATATGGTGAGAAGACATCTTTGCTTCTTAAAAAAAACATCTTTGCCTTTTCCTCTAGGAAATATGCATGTCATCTCTTGCAATTATGGTTCTAGATGGAATATTGGTTGGAGTGTACATGAATCTTTGATAAATCATTCACCATGCATATTCTCCTAGAGAAAAAGGAAAAAGATAATTTTTTAAGAAGCAAAATGATGTCAACCTCACGACAGCGGATACATAGAGTTCAAATAAAAGCCTCAATTATATCGTTCTCACACCCATTGGGTTGATGATAGGTGGAAATTACAAAAAAAAGGATTATAAACTTTTTGTTGGTTGAAGCTAACAAAGGAAAGATCCTAGGTAGAAAAATTGTGGAATAATGTTTGGATGAGTGGGGTGTAAATCATATTTTTCTCTATCACGGTCGGCGAGTGCTAGCTCCATTGATGGTACAATCACTTACATTTAGGATTTGAGTAAATCATGGGAGGGGGTGTTGCGGCACAATTCATACACATGAGATGTTGTGCACACATCAATGGTGAATCAAGGATGAAAGTTTTCTCGAGACGAAGTCGGTTTATCATCATCTTTAACCTCCATCCTATCTCCTCCTCAAAGCGGTCATGATAAAAATTATTGGAGCACCTGTAGGGGTCTCCATGAGATCAACGATGGTAGGGGGGCGGGCTTGAGCACCCCCCCCCCCTCCCCACCCACCCACCCACCCCTCAAATCCACCCTTGCGCACAAATAGTAAATTTGATTGTAAAAAGTGGAATCGAAGTTGCCAATGATTCAGTTGACATAATTATAGGACAATACTCTTGTCTTTAGACAAAGACTATAGTTGGAATGCTACATGTCTCATCTTTGGATAATGCAATTATATTTGAGAAGGCTTTTGCAAGGCTAATTAAATAAAAAGAACAAATAGTTTAATACATAGTTTGCGGGCAATCTTCCTCCAAATGAGAATTATTGATGTAATGCAAGGCATGTCATTTATTTATTGAAGGTACTCTACTAAGTCAGTGTGTCTCTCTAGGTCTCTGCATGTAACATTAATTGAATTATTTCATGAATTTGTTCTTCCAATCGTCGAGATGAACTTGTTGAAATAGTGATCCGATCACTTGATAGATGGAATGCGAGAACACATGAAGAAGAACTTTAGTAAATATTGGGAGGACAAGGAGCACCTAAACATCTTACTAAAGCAATACTTACTTTGATCATAAATACAACTCCATATAGGTTTATTGTAAGTCATTTTTTGAAACTTTGACCAAATGAAAAGAAATTAGACAGACTAATATTTGTTCTCATCGTGAATGTAGCGGTGTCCACCTTTATGATATACGTATTATGGTTTTAAAGGACTTGAACAATCTGGATACACTTATATGCTAAATTTCTTTGGAGAATGGTCTTGAATTTGGAGGCAAACCTCAAAAGATGACCATGTTCTTTCCTCACAAGTGGTGGAAATCGGGGGTCAAATAAGTTTTTGTTGTTGATAGGATGAACAACCATTTGCTGGACAGCATGATTTGCAATGAACGGAATCCAAGTGTGCACCTAAAACTTTTTCACAAGTTATATTTCGTCGCATAACGCTCTAGTTACGACAGGCATAGTTACATCATGGTGAAGCCATTAAGCAGCACATTCTTCAAGTTTGTCAAGTGCTAGGCGGCAGCAATAAATGTTTTAGCTCTCTTTGGATGGCCTTGTAATGATAGAATTGAGTTTTGTGTAAGGCATGTAGCTATGTAATTTTGTAACAAGTGGTCTCATATTCTCTTGGACACAAGATACGAAGCATAATTATTTTAATTATCTCAAAAATAAACTTTTATATATATAAGTTCATAGTATATAGTTAAATTAACCATAGGATCCTCGCAAAAAAAAAATATTAACCATAAGAGAAAGACAGATAGGAGTTAATACACCTTAGGTTGGTACTTTTTTTTTTTTCGTGATGATAGATTGGGTGGTATAACATGGTTCAAACTTTTTAACAATCTCCCCAATCTTAGGCCATCGGTTCATTTTCTTTCCAAGAAGTATTCTAAATACAATGAAAAGCTTGTTGGGCTACATTCTAATCCAACTCGGTCTAGAGAGGGATTATGATGGGAGATTAACCTGTATTAGAGTGTAACGAAAGTGCCAAACAAGCCTAAGCCTGCGGTGGTCCAACTCAAAAAATGAGCGGATTTGGCCCAGGACTCCCAGACCCAAAGAGGAGGCAAGGCAAACGTACCAGACAGCAGACAGAGACAGGCACAATGCAGTGTCAATGCCATTCACTGCTGTGCAGTACAGGCAGCAGCAGCAGCAGCAAGTGATGAATCGGTGATTCATTGGGATCCCCAGGACTGCAGTGCAATGCAGACGATGCTGCCAAGTGATGGAATGCAGTGCAAATGCCATTCACTGCAGTGCAATGCAGACGCCCAGGACTCCCTGTATATCTGGATTTTCATGAAATCTTCACACGAATTCAGTGCGCTGAATCCAAACCGTCATCACCTGTATGATGGGATGCCTAGCACTGCAGAGTTACCTGAATATCCGTCATCAGTCATCACCAGCGGCACAAGTCACCTCTGGATGCCCTGCCCTGCCCTACCCCCTCCCCTGCCGCCGCGACACCAACCTGTAATCAGTGATATGAATACTAGTGATTTGCGCGCGCCCATGCGCGCTGCTTACTCAGCAGAATTTTGTATAGTTTGTTGCAATATGTAAATCGAGATGGAATTGTCCAGAAGCCAGAGCCCTAATCTTGCCTGGAGTTTTATATGAACCACACAACGGAAGTATACGTACGTAGACTCGACATGTGTTCCTATGTAAGCATCATGTCAAAGGAAGCAGTGAAATTCACCAAAGTACAGATAGATTCAAGTACTAAATTTGCCCCTTTTTTTTTTTTTTTTTTTATAACAAATCTTGAGTTTGAATATCCAGCTTACAGCTGGACCAACAACATGACACCACAGGCAGGGGAATAGAAAGCTGAATTTCCAAATAAAAAAAAAAACTCAGTCCAACACCGGGGACGTTGGATGTCCAAACTGTACATAATTTTACATAAAAGAGAGTCGGAATATAGCACCAAAGGAGGTAGAGTTTTGAGAAGACATAATAGAACATGCTGCACACAACTATCCACGGTAGCACATGATCATATATCCATCTCAAGGAAAGTGACATCAACTTCGATATTTACGCCACTAATAAAGTTTCCAGCTTTGATCTGACTTAAAGCTGCGGACTGGGAGCAATCTATTTACATCACCAAAATAAATAAATGTCAGGGCCTGTTATGTCAGTGCAATTGTTTTAAAAAAAAAGTTATGTCAGTGCAAGCATGGTCTAAGAACTAATGTAGCTGCAGTCGGTGCTTGCTGATCATCCAAGGGACTTGCAAGATGAAGACCTCACTATTACCCATCATCTAGAAAGAGAGGAATAGATGGCGAAAGAAAAATATGTCATTGCTTTTATCACCAAATATTTCTCACAATGCATATTTGTGTAATCAGAGACCATGGTGCCTGCTAGACTGCTAGGTGAGCATGCCCTCACTAAAGTACACACATCAATTGTAGGGTGCGCTATGTAATATAGACAATTAGACTTTGGATTTCCTTTGTTCACTTTGGAAGAACACTAAAGCTAATCCTTGTATTTTCTTTGTTCCAACAACTCTGCCTCTATTTTTTTATCTTGCATGGCTATGGGAGCTGATAACCAAGCAACAAACACCAAAGTTAACAATGTGCAATCTTAAATCGGTGAGGTCATCATTTTAGGACAGGAGGCCTAAAACATAGTCAAATCAGGGTAACATATACCACAATTCCATGAATCAAACTCAAAGCGTATTGGATTACCTGAAATTTGCAGTCCTTTGCCATCCTATGACTTCAAAATTGAATCATATAAGCTGTAATCTTTGATTCCTAGCATGGTCCTAAAGAATCGAATCATCTACAGATAGAACCATCTACTATACCATGAACATCCTTGAACATAAATACACTTGAATAAATTAACTATCGTATGAAGGAAATGAAAGAACCGATAAGTATCCAAGCATTACATGTAGGGCTCCTCTATACACAAGAACAGAGAAGATATTTGAGACACAATGACATAAATATAGTAAAAAAAAAAGTACCAGACCAGGAATGGATGCAGTCCGTCACAAGCCTAGCTTGAAGACCTCAGGACCAAGGCACCCACACAAACCTCAGATCTAGACTATGCAAACCTACAAGCACGATGAAAAGCGTCATGAGCACCCTGCATCACAGAATCAGGCAAGAACACAAAAGAGCAAAGGACAGTTCCCCCTAATTATTCCTGTGTAAACAATTTTATACCCTGGGGTTTTTTTTATATTGTTAGCTTTCTCTACATGCAAAAACAAAGAAGGAAATAGTTCATTAAAGATGAAACTGGAATTCAATCTATGTATAAGAATTTATAAATTGCAAAAATAGCACACTATATATTCCTTTATCAATTGTTCAATATCCTAGGATTGTTCCCGAACCACTCTTTGTAAGGAACATTATAATACTCTTATTGTTGACATATGCATGAGCAGAGGTAAGACCACGCCTCACCACAAGGAGCGTTCTGCAACCCAAGTGTTACATGGCTGCCAACTAAATGGGACTATGTATTGTATTTAATAGTTAGCAGTGAGCTATAAAATATACCCATGTAGTTATGATGCTTATTGATTCACATTCATGGAGCGAGAGAAATCCACAATAAGAAAATCAGCAGACATAAATCATCTGCTATGCTTTTATTGATTCAAATTAACTGGTTAAGACCACTTATGATACTTGCTTAATTATGTACACATAACGAGAATCAAGAAACCACTTATGATGCAACTACCTGGCTAACCGAGTTCTCCATTTGTCTTGGGAATAGAAAATTGTCCTTACAAGGAAGGATTTGCAGGCCACCTCAGGTAAGTCGGCTACGTCTGTAAGATTGACGCCCTCAGCAGTCAGCACAAGCAGCAGCTGCCTCGCCGGCACCACCACCTTGTTGGTGTACCCGCCTCCGGTAAACAGCTTGCAGACCTGCAGGGCCGGAGCAGCACGACACACAAAACAAATCACATACAGAAACGAAATCTCAGTTTGTCGCAGGAGGCAAGGGCAGCGCGAGGATGGTGCCAGAGCACGGGTGCCACAGCCGACCAAGGAAGGAGAGGAGGAGCAAGGGAGAGAGGGCCCCAAACCTAAGTCTCATCGCGTCGGAGGCCTCACGTACTTATTCGACGTGACGACAGATGAATCCGGCCATGGAGGCACCAGATCTGTCAGATCCGCCGGCGTGCTACTCCGTCAGCAAGGAAGACTGGCCCCATCGGCCGGTCACCGCCGCCGAGCTGCCGCTGGACCGCTCAACCACGCCCACGGAGGATGGGTGGCTTCCATCGCCCTGGTCGCCAGCACCCGCAGCGCCGCGCTGTGGTCGCCCCCGCGCCAGTGCTTGGTTGTGTCGTCGTGTCGCCGGCAGGCCAGGTGCGCCGCACCGTGGACGCCCGTCGTGCCGCCGTGCTGGGAGGGAGAGGGTCCCGAGAGAGACGGGGAGAGAGAGGAAGGAGACCGGGAGAGCGAGAGTGGGGAGAGCCGGTCCGTTCAGAGAGAGGGAGGAGAGGTAGATATTTTCCACTCAGCCAACCCGGCACCGTACAACCAACGGGCCTGCTGAAACCAACCAGCGAATGGATGGACGACAATGAAAAAAAGCTGGCCAATAGACACACGACAACGCCCCAGGATTTGACTGGACACGCATTGCGCCCCTAGGTCAACGCGATCTGAGCCACCCAACACGAATCCAGCGGCCGGGGAGAAAAAACGATGGCGTGGATGCCCTGGCCAAGGACTTTCTCCACAGCCAATTTACTCTTTAAATGTGAATAATATAACCAACAGCAGGCTCACTTTCACATAGCACATCACGGCAGACTCTTAGGATTATTAATTAACACAAAAATATTGTTTGCTCCTCCACCCCACATAAAATTAGGACACTGACTATTACGGTGACACAAAAGTGTCAACAGCTAATCTTGCTGCCAAGCTATTACAGACTTCCCAGAAGGTAGAAGGCTAGATGACAAGTGAGGAGCTCCTTTTTTTTCTGGAAGGATCAGGAGGGGTTTTACCCCTCTACAGGAATTTTATTAAAAGCAAAACTATACAAATCGTGTACAATGTCTCATGAAAAAAAAGTCAAGAAAATGAAAGCAACTACACAAAGGCTTCTAGCCATAAATCAACTCCAGGATGGTATTTTGCCTTTGCTCTGAACCAGAGCAAACTCCTTTCTGAAGGCAAAGCTTGCATCTCTGAGGAGCATGTTTCCATTAATTCCGCCACTCTGAAAGGTGTACTGTATGCATCATTACAACATGCAGCTCCATCAATTCCGCCACTCTGGATTACTTCTTGGGGGAAAGCCCTAGATCTGAAGCTCCAGCTGCATCAGAAGAACAATCAAGATTATGGCCACCCTGAATCTGACAATCCAGCTGCATCAAAAGAACATATCAAGATTGTTGCCAAGAAAGGAGTAACAAAGGAATAAACATTCTGTATAGAATCTAGATAAGAGCATGTTTGGGGAAAACAACTCAAAGGGAAGTAAAACAACCAATGTTAGGGAAGGCCATCACCAAGTCTCATTGCTAGCTGTTGATGCCCTCCCCTGATGTCGCCACCAACCTGAAAAATCTGCAATGATAAAACCATGATCCAATGACTGGCTCACTCTCACATAGCACATCACACAGCACGCACATGTTGCCAAACGCAGCAGACTACTATTATTAACCAATAACCATGGCATTATTTTGTTTCACCACCAGGATACACCAGCAGACTCCTAAGAGATGGATTATTGAGCGACTACTACAGAGTAAATGGACCACCTGCAACTGCTTGCAGGAGATCCATCACCCAGCATAAACACTTACGACTACTACTACGACAGTGACACAAAGGCGACGACAATGACTACTGCTACGGTGGTGTCAAACACTAATCCTGCTGCTAAGCTATTACAGACTTCCCAGAAGCCAATTGAGGAGCTCATTCAGAATGTTCTGAAACTTGAAAGGTGCATGCATCATCCCAACATGAAGCTCCAATGCGCCATCTGGTTTAATTGTTGGGGGGGAAGCCATTCACCTGGACGCTCCAGCTGCATCAGAGAACACATATATCAGTCCTATAAATGGATAAGAAGGGCCAAAGAAAGGAGTAACAAAGGACTAAACATTCTAAACAGATTCTTGATATAAGAATATGCATATAATATGAAAATTAATCTGTCAGACATGTTTCCCCACAGGGATTTCTTGAAGTCCTAACTTCTGATACGATAAACTAGAGATGTAGGTCTTCAAATCTATATCTACCATACATGTGCTAAAAGAAACTAATTCCACTCAGTCGTAACTTCTGATACGATAACTAGAGATTTAGTTCTTCAAATCTATATCTACCTTACATGTGCTAAAAGAAACTAATTCCACTCACTTCATTAAACAGAATTTTACGTTCTTCATTGTTACCTCATGATATACATCCTATCCACATAGATCACTAGGTATAACAAGCAAGATTCAGAATAGAAAAATTTTCTCTGAAAAAGGCTAGTCTAGTTCAATGGACAGAAAAAAGGTATTTTCAGAAGAATTTAATCACAAAAACTAATACCTGAAGCATGGTCTGAAACTTGCCACGAAGCTCATAGAAGTTAATCCTCACTGTCTCGAGTGCCTTGAGACACCTGGCAAGGATATAGTTCAGTAATTTGTGCAGATAATATTCATTGGTAACTCATGAGTGCAACACACAGCTGATAACTATGCCAAAAAAAAATGCTCATAGCAACCAAATTTTGTTTTCACAGTAATAACATTAGGAGCTCCTAAATATCAATAAGATAATGACAAAAAACAGCAGTACATGAACATATAAAAAACTAGGTACTCACCCATCTTTGCTCTTCTGCTGACAGAATTCGCGGAACTGAATGCAAGTGTTCTTAACCTTCATTGCACCCACACTGAAATGGATAAACATACAAATCAAGAAGCCATAAAAATAATTCAACAAAAGAAGAAAAAAGAAAATACCAAAGTTTAGATGTCATCAGACTGCATACTAATCAAATACATATTAAAACAATTTTATCATCCATATCTGAGTTAACAAACCTTCCAAGTACAAGCCTAGTAAAATTTTAGAACTCTGGCAAGCCCCACATCTAATACTGAAACTTTCGAATTCTACAAACTGATCTGAATCCATAACATTTCATTTGAGACCCTTAATAAGTCTTGATTACTCCATCCTTTCATGACACAATTATTCAAAATGCAATAGCATAGGTGCTTCATATCCACAAATCCCAAACAGATCTCCATCCAAGATAAGGAAAAATAACTACATAATGCATAAAATGATTAATTTATAATTCAGGCAACATAACATGAAAACCAAATCATTCTGAGGTAGGCAAGACGTGCATCCCCATTTCCCCTACAGACAAGCAACTACTGCTGTGTCTCGACCGTGAATTCCATATCTAGTACAACATGAAACTAAAGTACTAAAAATGGGGAGGGTTCACTACTGCCACTTGAGTTATTAGATTAGTGTGGTGGCGAGCATGTTTTTCACATTTTATGTCACAATAACGAGAAAATAGATGACAAACCCTCCCAAAACGGATCTGTCAAAATATATGGCAATCCCTACCTAAATGGATTCGAAAGACAACTTAAAACAGGGGAATTCCGAGTTTTCCTTTTCAAGTTGTGTCACTGGGAGTCCCAGAAAACAACAATTCGAACCAATGGCAACAGTTCCCAAACAGATGCGAAAAACTGATATTTGAACAGCACACAGAATTAATTGTGCAAGCCAGATCAATCATTGCACGAATTTAAATTCCCCTCCTCATTTTAATGGCATTGCATTCCCCATCCCCACGCTGAAATGGAAACACAACAAGTACATTCCTACTAGCATTACACATGCATTTCAAGAACAGGGTATGAATAAGGTAATCACCTAGCACTGCTACCCTTGAGCTGATGCACGAAGGCGTCAACCTTGTCAAAATCCACGATGGGCTTCTCCCTGCACAGGCACAGAAACAGCAAATTTCAGGAATCAGATTCAGTCCGTCCCCCCACAACGCAATGAGCCGAACACAGTAAACAGAACAGCGAGTGAGGAAGCACACATACAGCAGTTTTGCCAGCTCCCCGATGATCCGCTCGCCGTCCTGGCAGAAGAGCGTGACGACCTCCGAGACGAAGTGAGGGGCGCTGGGGTCCTGGAGCATTTGCAGCTGCTGAAACTGATCGTCCAGCAAACCCTAGCACCAAAACAGAGCGCAATCCCGTCAGCCACAAGCCGAATTCCGCGCCAGTGGCGCCGAAATACGAGAATACAAGCGGTCGTGCAGAGGAGGGAGACCCTTACCGTGGCGTACATGTTGTTGATGAGGGCGGTGAGCTGGTTCGCGGCAGACATGGCGGCAGCTGTTGCGTCGAGCACCGAGCAGGGAAGTGGAGGAGGAGCTCTGAGCTCGTCGTCGGGAATCCGGGAGCGGGGGGGACTTGGAATGGGAATAGAGCGAGTGAGGGGTGATTGTGATGGGAGGCGGGCGGGGCCCTATTTATAGGCGATTTAGGGGAATGCGATTCCCAGCACAGGTTGAACTGGAACCAGTCCTTGGCTTCTACTTTCCCTCTCTTAAATTTTCCAGCTAGTTTTTATTTGGACGGTATTGATTTCTACTACTTTATTACTACGAACAAAAAGCTCTTAATTCTCACCTACTACTTTCTACTCTTTGGTTGGTGGCAACTTTGAATCTAGCCATTGCATAATTGTTATTGTAGAAGAAAATTATTTGTCATTAAAAGTATCTATTTTTCCTATTGCTAAATTTCTATTGTTATTGATATCAGCTTGTCATGAAAAAAATTTGCTGTCTATATTTTTAGTTCATACAGTACTGTCTATTTTCAAGATAAAATTATTAGGCGTGATTAATTAGCTCGTAAAAAATTATTACTGAATGAGCGAAGTCTCTCCATCTAGTTTCTTCTCAAGTTACCCATATAATGTACAGTAAGGTGTTGAACAAAAAATAAATATATAGACAGAGAGAGTACACAAGTAAAGATCTTTATAAATAATAAACATTGTGTACAAATAATAGACAAATATAAGTTAAAGATCAAGAACTACATTTAGTTTCAAGTTTAACCATGGTAAAGTTACTTATATATTGTTGATTATTGCAAATTTTCTTATTTGATTAATGGTGTAACATTGTTTCGTTCAAACAGTATCCGAACAACTTTCCCTGAGAAAAGGAAATATTTATGTATCTAATGGATACGGTAACGTATAATAACGACGAACGTATGTTGCATCTTTTATCGTTACTATCACGAAAAACTATGAATTATTGAAATCGGTAGCGCATAGCATGGTGAATAATCCATACATAAAGGAATTAAACATGGATGACACTATAAGTTACGTATGCAATGTTGATAAAACCCTAGCGGCGGTTTTCATGGATGCAATAACATATGTATAATAACGCTTCCCGCTCGTTACTAATATACGACAAACAATGAATTATTAAAATGTGGTAACAAATGGTGTGCATGAGTATCTCGTATGTTAAGGAACTAAAAGGGATAATACAATGGATTATATATGCAGTTTAAAAACTCTAGAGATGGCTTCTAGTGGCTATTAACACCACACAAATAAGATACCAACAACTTAGCTCAATAACTCAAGAACTCTTAATCCTTTAAAAAACTTTAAAGTAACTTCTTTTTCATAGTTACTAGTAGATGGTATTCACTTTATATTTATATTTGCAATTTGGGATGTCATGATAATTTTATAGGATAGCCTCTCATGAAGAAAATTGTTGTATTGGATGCCTTTTGCTACCTAGATTTTTTTTTAGCTTAATATTTTTTTTTTATAATTGATGGTATTAGCACAAAAAATATGGAAATAATCAGTGTCCAAGCATCCACTACTTGTGCGCCATTAATATGGTCGAGCTTGAATTTAGGGAATGCGATTCAAAGCACAGCTCAGGAGGTTGAACTGGAACCACAGTCCACCACAGTCCTTGGCTTCTACTCCCCTCTCTTAAATTTTCCAGCAAGTTTTTAGTAAGATGTTATTTATTTCTACTACTTAATTACTACGAACAAAAAGCTCTTAATTCTCACCTACTACTTCTTTGGTTGGTGCAACTTTGAATCTAGGCGTTGCATAAAGAAATGGTGATTATTATTCTAGAAGAAAAATATTTATCTTTAATTAAAAGGTATTTGTTTTTCCTAGCTATTGCTAACATGTCTACTGTTGCTATTAGGGTTGAACACGGACGGAATTTTTCATGTTCTGAACCGCCCATTTCTTCACATTCCGTTTGTTTCCTTATTCAAGGAAAAATCCGAAACGCGGTATGGAATGCGGAACGGAGGTTCTCGGAATCGAACGGAAATGGTTAAGGTATTTGTCCGTGTTGAACACATTTTTGGAATTCCATATTTTGCCATAGTTTTACTAGATTTGTTCTAGATTTTAACGGATTTCTGCATAAGGGGATTCTTTAGTGGACTGCCGAGCGTGGGAACATTTTTTTAAGTATGAGCATGTGTGGCGTGCGTTCTCATTTTTGTGTGTTTTCTGTTTGTTTTTTGTGCGCGTTGAGTTTGTTTCAGTTTTCATTCCTTTTTATTTTAAAAATAGTCAGCATGTATATAATTTAAATGAATGTTTCATATCTATGTATGTATGCATAGTTGTTGTGATATATATATATATACATAGCATGCAGTGGCGGATTCACATTGGGGCAAGCTGGGGCACTAAATTCCCGTAAAAAAAAAAATCCACAACGGCAAGGCAATGGCAAGGCCCAATCCATCCGGCGTCCAGCATATAAAAAAAAACAGGCCACAACGCACGGGACAATAAGACAATTCACATGCCTGTCACCATGCATCGTCGATCAAATGATCAACATAGCAGCCGCCAGTTCCCAGGCTCCGCAGACGCGATCACGCATTCACGGGAACGACGCTAAAAACCCTAGCCTAGGTCCTGCGGCGCGCGCGTGCCGCCAAATAAGCGGGCAGCCGGCCTTTCGGTGTGTCAAAAAGATGCAGCATTTTGTTTTTATTGCTTCCTCTTTAAGACAGAAGCCGACCGTGCAAAATTTGGTCATGATACTTTCACAAAGACAGGGTATAATGATTGGAAACATGCATATAGAGGACTTTTAGGTCATGTTGGTTCAGTTTCTAGTTGCCACACCAATGCAAGATTATTATAAGAGATCAACTTGAGACATATATTCTCCATGTGAGAAGACTTGATGAGTTCAAATCTTGTCATGACCTGTCAAGTTTAGCTAAAACAATGGTTGCAACTAAGACACATGAGACTTTTCAATTGGTGTATTGCCTTATTGAGTTAGCATTGATCCTACCTGTGGCAACATCATCAGTTGAAAGAAGCCTTCTCGGCTATGCACATAATCAAGTCATATTTGTTGCATATAAGATGGGTGATGGTTGGCTCAATAACTTGTTATTGTGTTACATTGAGAAAGAGATCTTTGAGGGCTTTGTATTAAAAAGTTAAGAAGAGATTTCAAGTCATAAAAGATCGAATTTTTACAGTTGCCAAAGAGCCCTCGGCGTGCACATGCTAGAGCTAGAGGTTCTTAGAAGTTGCTAGAGGTATGTATATTCTTATGGTGTTAACTAGCCCTTTATTATTACTTGCTATTTGCTAATTGATGTCTTTATCCAATTTACAGATTATATATTTCTTATTTTTATTTTGGAATTTTACCATGTATTGGCGCAAGAACTATCAATTTATTCTTCAAATTTGAGGTATAATCTCAACCGCATTAAAATTGTGTGATTGCAATGTTTTTGATTTTGGTTTAGTCGGTCATTAAATGAATGCCCCTAGCTATGTATTTTTTTTATTGGCACCTATACCGATAGCATGTATGTATTTGTAAGCATATACATATGGAACACATCTTATACACTGATGTGCGGTATTCCGGCTCAAATAATAGGCTTCCAACCGTTTCCGTACACCCACATATTCCTATTCCATGTCTGAACCCTCATTTTCCAAATCCGGTCCCATTTTCGCCAAAAATATAGAAACGGAAGTAGAAATAGGGTTTCATCTTCCATCCGTTTTCATGGCTAGGTACTATCTATTGGCAAGAAAAAAATTGCTAGAGGTAACGAAGATCTCTAGTTTGGTTGTGGCTAATTGATGAAACCCTAGGACCAATCTTTATGCTTAATTGTGATCTAGTATGAGATGAATCGTACTCAATCATGGAGCATGGTGGTTATGGTGGATACACAGTGTGATCCAAAAGATGATCAAGTGCTCGGAATTATGAAAACAAGAAAGACAAAATGGGCTCTCAAGGCAAAGATATAACCATAGGGCCATTTTGTTTTGCACTCAAGACACCGTAGAGGGTGTGAGTGATTTAGGAATGATAGTAGAACTATTAAGAGGGGAAATACTTCAGAAACTTCGATCATCATGTGCCTCTAGGTCTAACATCATGACAATGCATAGAGTGCTTACTTCTAACCCTTGTAAAATGTTTTGAAAAAAAAATGCTAACTTGTGTGTATAGGGTGTACACTTGTCGTGGTTAGCAACTTGGAAGTAAGGGTGAAGTGGAAAGGCTTGTTTCAACCATTGACTAGGCAGTGGACGTTGCAGCTGACGCACACTGCCATGCGTCCGGAGCTTTGCTCTAGATGGATAATTGGTTGGATGGCAGCGGACGCGTCGGAGCGTCAGGAGCCTAGCCTCCTGATGCGTTCGATGGGCAAAAGAGGTGTTGGGAATCCCTCAGGTGTCGCTCCGGACGATCAACGAGTGTACATCTAACGCATCCAGAGGTGGCGTCCGGAGCCCCACTGACAGACCGACAGTGCATTGCAGGTTACCGTTGTGAGGGCAGCAGACGCGCTAGGGGCGAGGCATCAACGTGTCTGATGCTAACTTACCGAGTGCACGGGGTTGTTGTCGACCGTTGGAGATCAATGGCGGGTTTTGAATCGGGCGACACGCAGTGGGCATCCGCGCATGGATGCACGGCATTGGTGTCTCCCATGGGGTGCATTTGGTGCTCTGTTTTCGGGCCATAACGGCCAGGGGAGCCATGGGCTCCCTATATAAGCCATTTGGCTGGCTCCAAAGGACCTCTCTTGGCATTTTGAATACACTTGACATCCTTTGAACTGAGCTAACTCTCTCCCATCCACTCTCTTGCTTGGTTTCATATTATTTGTGAGATTGGGAGTGATCCTGAGTGCATTTGCTTGAGTGTTGCATCTAGAGGCACTTGGAGATCGTTGTTGCCAGTGGATTTCTTGTTACTCTTAGAGAGTACCACTCCTAGATGGCTCGGTGATGTTGGAGGCATTGGAAAGAGAAGGTGATTGTTCTTGGCCACCTCTCGATGATTTGTGAGGGGTTTGTGATCTTCGGGTTTGTGATCTTCCCCGACGGAGTGCCAAATTGATACTCTATTGGATTGCTCGTGTCATTGAGTTACCTCTCTTGTGAGTGGTGTCTAGTGGCCTTCCAGGGCACGGCGAGAGTCGACACCTAGAACCATCAAGAAGGTGGTCAACACAACCGGAGACTAACTTGTCGGTGCACAAGTGAACTCTGGGTGAACAAATCAAGTGTCATCTCTTGTGTTGATTGATTCTATTGACTCCTGGTGATTGGCTTCATATTGTTCATCTTCATTCCCGGTGATTGGTTCATTGCCTCTACACATCGATATAACAAACATACACCTCTTGCATTATTTTTATATATTGTGCTTGTGTAGCTTTGCTAGTTAAGTATAATTGTGTAGTGTTTTTTAGCTCTCTCATCTAGTTGGTAAAGTAGCAATCTAGTATTTGTGTGAATTAGAAATTATAGCAACTGGAATTGCAAATAGGTGGCCCAACCGTAGAGTTAGAGCAACCGCTTTTAAGCCATTTGTTGGACTAACAAATTTTCCTCTAGTGTATTTGTAGAGTTTTTAATAGGCTATTCAACCCCCTACCCTGACTTCTACCAATAAAAATTATTAATGGTCAGCCACCATCTACGTCTTTGTTGGTGCCGGTTTTTTTCAATCTAGCCATTGCATAAAGAAATGGTGTTTCTTCAAGAAAAATTGTTTATATTTAATTATAAAACTATTTATTTTCTTCATGCTAGTATATTTTCTACAAACCTACTCAAATTTAAGAATTTGACCTACACGCATCCCATAACATCATCTATTCTGGGATGAAGGGAATAGTGTTTTGTAGCCAAGCCATACTTCCTGATCTTCTCTACCTAGCCACATGACATCGTATCATGTCTCATATTCACTGAGCTCATTCATCTCACTAGTTGTGCACTATCAACATGCATGTCCAAAGCCCCCTCTATACCATGGATTTAAGTGTTGCTCACACTAGCGTACCTATGGACTAAATACATGTATATCCCAACATAAACAAATTAGTCCTCTTATAAGGTTGATACTCAATTACCAAAACCAAACTAGGGTTTTGAAGTTCAATCAGAATCTTTATTACCATGTGTAGTTTGTAGTAAACTTTATTACTGCCACTAAAGAAAATGGCACAAGACTGTCCGAGTAGGGAGGGTCGGGCTAGGTAATAGCTCCAAGGTTTTTAGAGGATCTCTCTAGTCATCATAGAGGGACTAGAAAGAGGGTTCGGGAAGGTTAGCCCCAACATGGTGGTGGTGCGACGAGTTTGCCAACAAAGCTAGGAGCAGCGGAAGAGTGTTGGGTGGGAGCATCACAACACAAGTAGGTAGGAAAGTACACGGAGGAGGATGGATGGTGTGGCGAGGTGGTGGGATCCACCAACTACTAGTGGAGGAAGGAGATGCACCTACAAGATCATAGGGCAACCAAGGCATAAGTTCAGTGAGGACGACGATGAAGAGAACACTAGTGTTGAGAAAGAAGAGGTTATGCAATACCGCTCACATGTTTGGTACTTGGATAAAAGGTTTTGGTTGTATTCTAAGAAATCAAACAAGGGATGGCGGCCTTTTGTTGGGTGTTATGGCTAAACAAAAACGATGTGGTGTTCCAAAACTTAGTTACTAACTCATTTTTGCAGGTGATTTTTAGAGGGGCGTATTGGATCAGGCAATGGTCGCTGTTGTCTAAAGAGGAAGAGGGAGTAACGTTGAAAGAAGCTTGCAGACTTTTGTAAGGAGTCACTTTACAGTTCTTCGGTTCCCGTGTTTGGGGGAAACCAAAAGAATTGGTGCTTAGTATTTTGTTGTTTATTTGTGTTGGCGATATTTTGTGCCAGATACTGAGCTTGGTCAAGGGTTTTGAACATGGCTGGATGTTTGGTTAGGATATTTGGATCAGGCAATGTCTGTTTGATGTTTGGTTAGTCTGAACTTGGCTTAGTGTATTTGTCTGATGGTAAGCTGGCTTAGTTGTCCTCCTACGTGAGGATCGTTTTTCGTTTTGTTTTAACCGCTTTGTGGAACTGTTGGGTTAAGTCCCTTGTATTGTGACTTTAGGCTGTAATCATCCACGGAGTGGATGTGAAGAATATGCAATCTCCAACCAATGTGCGTACGTAGCGTGGAACATAGTCAACAACCTCACGTAGCCCGCCCGGCCATCTGCCCTTCCTCTCTGAGACAGCACCCAAGCTGCCAGTAGCTCGTGCCTGCCCATCCAGCCACCCCCTCCAGAGGCTCCACCATGCAATCACTCCCAAAGCATATACATACAAAATTTTCGCTTTGCAAATATATAGCTGCTGTTGTTCGCTTCATCTGAAGAATATTTTTAGAAAGGCAGCAAAAAGTTTTTGTCGATTTTTGTTAGACGAATGTGCATTAGGATTATGCTTGGAATGAATATGAATATCTCTGCCCTGCCAGCTGCTTTGGTTGCTTTGGTGAGGGTGGTCATTATTCCTCCTGTCAGTCGGAATCCAGCAACCCGTAACCATACCATATAAGAAATGTGCCTGATAAGCCGGCTGGTGTTGACTGTTAATTACTTATGAGAGAAAAACATTGTACTATGACATAAACCGTGGCCGATAAGTTTAAGCGGCTGGCCATCCATCTATTAGACTATGAACAGAGACGCTACAGATCACATACGTACACTATTATTATTAATAGGATCGTCATCCCACCGTGGTCACATCAGAAGGCCAAATTATTACTAACAACTATTCTGAACTACAGTACAGTATAACAAAGCAAAAGCTCAAAGTAGAATTTGCCAAGAAATCAGCTAAAATTGACACCATTCTTTCTTTCTTTTTTTTTACAAATGTCCAAGAGCTCAGATTTTGGCAGCGAACTGGATCCCCTCCTCCTTGAGCGCCTGGACGTCGGCCACCGGCGGCTGCGCCCTGGCGACCTTGGCGATGGCCTGGTTCTCCTCGGCCGACCCGCCCTCGAGGAACACGCCGACGACCTTGCCGTCCTTCACCCAGTAGCTGCCGAACTTGGGCTTGGCCGAGGCCGGGTCGTTGTCGCCGAACAGCACGTCGTCGCCGACGTTGTCGCCGTAGAACTGCCACGCCACGTCGAACGACCGGGAGTAGAAGTAGGGCAGGTAGTCGTACTCGGCCACCGACTCGCCGGACTCCTTGGCCTTGATCGCCCTCACGGCCTGCTCCGCCGACTTCCGGGCGTGGTCCACGTGCTCCACTCTCCTCTGCTCGTTGTAGAGCTTCAGAGGGAAGGTGGCCACGTCGCCAATGGCGTATACTCCGGCAACACTTGTTTCGAAGAATGCATCGGTCTGACAAAACAAAAAAATGTTATGTTAGCACAATATCAGGCAGGCCACATATATAGACGCTCATCGAGATTTGGACTTTTTTATTCTTTTGAAAGAGAGATTTGGACAGTTCTGCTATAATATGGACCTGTTGAACTGAATGAGTAAAGAAAAGCAAGAAGTGAACTGACCTTGAGTCCACCTTTCTCCGCCTCAACTTGGTCTTTGAAGAGACCCGTCAATGGCCTGCCGCCGACGCCAACAATAACAATGTCAGCGTCGAGAACGTTTCCATTCTTCAACTTCACTTGAGTAACCTGGCATTCATTAAGGTGTAGATTAGCATTCAGAGCACACATTGCGAAACTGAATCTGCAGAGTGTTCAGTGCTCACATCTCCGTTGGCATCAGCGTCGAAACCAACAGCAACCGTACCCTTCAAAATCTTGATTCCTTTGTTGGTGTAGTAGCCCTCATAGAAATGAGCAATACCAGAAGTGAAGAGACGGGGCACTACAAGAGATCGAATTAAACATGTAAAGAAAAAGTCAAGTTATTGTTTCAAATTAATTCCAGAGAATGAAACATTTGCATGGTAAGCTTTCAGGTTAACGGGACTTACTGCACCAGGGTTC
The DNA here is from genome assembly GCA_015847255.1 of Hyparrhenia diplandra. Classification (NCBI taxonomy): domain Eukaryota; kingdom Viridiplantae; phylum Streptophyta; class Magnoliopsida; order Poales; family Poaceae; genus Hyparrhenia; species Hyparrhenia diplandra. Next base: position 29,481 of record JADLZK010005760.1, read on the forward strand.
AGGGTACACCATAGTCACATCAAAGTTGTTGATTTTCAAGGCTGCGCTAAGCTCAAGCCCTATGTAACCACCTCCAACAATCACAGCCTTTCCATCCTTCTTTGCTTGCATAGCTGCAACCAACTTGTCGGCATCCGCAATATCCCTTAGATACAAAATGTTGTTGGACTCTGCTCCTTGAACACCAAAGTCAGTGAGCTTTATGGTCTGGACACAAAGACAGAATATATCATGAGTAACCCAGGTAACAAGTTGTCGTTGAAAAGATTTACGTAAAAGGCAATCTCCTATGTTTAGAAGAAAAATTGCAGTGAGAACTAACCGAGGAGCCAGTAGCAATGAGCAAGATCTCATATGTAAAGGTATCCCCAGCAGCACTTGTCAGAGTCTTTGAGGCAAGGTCAGCCTTCACAATCTCAGTGCTCAGGATCAGTTCAATGCCTGAAAACAAACATAATCAGTGCAAATTAATTATTTTTGTCTGAAATCTAACATAGTTGCAGGTGAGTACAAATTAATTATTTTTATCTGAAGAATCATAGTTAGTACTATTCCGATGACAGACTATAAGTGCAGAGATATTGATCAACTCAGTGCAAAAGCAATTGTTTTTTTTCCCTTAATCAAAACAACGGTGCTCAAATGAAAGAACCAATTGAGGAACATTTTTTGAGTAGCAGTAAAGGGAATTACCTTTCTCTGAGTACCATTCAGGAAGTAGCCTCTCTCCACCACTGCCCACACACGTGTGGAAGCCTGGCAGTCTTGCTGCATCTGTTGACAGAACATGGACAAGAATCGGGTGTCAGCACGAAATCACGCGTGCGAAGTATCATCGGACAGCAGCGAGTCCGAGGGGGTGAAATTTCTTGGGCTTACTCTGAGGGAAGAGGTATCCCTTGCTGAGTGCAGGGCGCTCATAAGGGGCCACCTGAAAGAAGAAGGATCGAGTTAAGCACAGGCATCACAACGAAATAATCAGGTACGAACAGGAACAGCTATATGAATTAAAGTAGCAGCATTTTGGTAAAGGATAGGGTATCCGATTCGATATTCTTGTCTATCTGCTTGATGAGTTGGTAATGGTTCTGAACCTGAAATGTCTGATTTGCCAGAGGCAGGCAACGATCCCCAAAAGCAAAAGATCTTGAGGATGGGTATGGGTTGAGTCCATTTCGATCTGTTAGAGAAACGGACGAAAACAGGGCAGGGGGAATCCTTGGTCCAGGGTGGCCATTATTTGAAATACCGAGCGCCCTTCCCCAATCTAATCACGAAATTTCAGGCTGGAGAGCGAAGCATCAGTGGAGGGAAATTCAGAGTCTAATTAACTAATTCGATCTCAGGATGGGGAAACAACAAAAATGATCGAGGCTAAGAGCATCTCCAAGAGATCAGCCAAATAGAATCGCACGGCGGTACGGACGAGATTGTGATTTGATTGATTGATTGATTGATTATTAGTATACGCATACAAACAGGAAATCTAGAAAAGCAATCGGGGACGGAGGAGGATGCGTGTACGTACCGGTTCCTTGGAGATGATGGCGAGCTCGCCGGGGCTGACGCCCTGCTTGGCGAACTCCCTCGCCGCGTACCCCTGCGCGCACGCAGCAGAGTCATCACCCTCGTCGTTAAGCTCAGGTGGCCGGCCGGTGATTCGGCGGCGACGACACACGAATTGAATTGAAATCACGCAGGGATCGGACGGGAGGAAGAGAGAGGGCGCACGCATGGCATCAACGTACCGCCGCGACGCCGCCGCCGAGGATGACGTACTTGAATTGCTTTGCCATCCCCCCCCACGGTCAGGTTGGTCAGGCAGGCTGCGAGGAGAAACGAAACAACACGACACGAGACGATCGCGAAGGACGACGCCGACCGACGGGCGACGGAGACGATCCTCGCAGCAGACGGAGAAGACGATCGACGGGTGGTGGTAGCGGAAATGGAAATGGAAATGGAATGGACGGAAGAGTCGCAGGACGAGGAGGCGAAGACCGCGCTCGTTGGCTCACTTTTATTTTATACACGCTGCCTGCTGCCTCCCCCTCCCCGTGCTTCGCGGAAACAAAAGGCAGGACCCCGATTGGCCGCTTCCCCCGCTCCCCGCTGGCGTTTCGCGCCAACCGCCACGTGGCGCTGAACGAACGTTGCGTTGCGTGTGATCAGGCGCCAGCCGGCCTCTGCTCCGGCGCGGCAGCACGAACAGACAACGTTGCGTTGCATTTTTTTTCGAGTCGAGTCAGCATCTTGGACAGGACCGCTAGCCGGCCTGGCTGGATGCACCTCACGGATGACGTCGGGATCGATGCCACGAAAACAAAAGTATACTCCCTCCATATTGAAATTGGTAGTTTGATCCCATCCCGGCTTTTTTAAAAATATTTATTCGAGTCGAGTCAGCATTTTGGATTTTCAAGACAAACCTATTTATATGATTTTGGCCTGGCTGACTTAAAAATTATTACCATTTCACGGATGACGTCGGGATGCCACCAAAAAAAAAGTATACTGTTTTTATGAGTGCGTATGTTTAAAGAGGTGTGCTTATGTTACAAGTCCTTATATTTTTTGTGATTTTGCCATGAGGTTACGTCTTGGATGAAGAACTAATCATAATCACTCAGCACCCGCTGTTGTCTACTCAGCACCCTTACGTGGCTTGGGGAACTGTTGTATCAGTCGGATAACATTCCAGAACCATCTTTGTTGGATTGATTGATTGCCGATACGGACAGACAGGCCACATGGGAACGGAATGGGAGCACCAGCGATACCCCCTTCCATCTCCATAGTCCAGGTTCGCGGAATGATACACGGCGCACACGGCCAGACATTAGTGCAAACAAAGCCAGTCGGACCTGCAGACAGCGACGACCAACAAAAGATTCCTCCCCGGCTTACCAGTTTACATTTGCTGATGATGATGACGTACAAGCTGGGTGAAGATCAGGTCAACGCCAAGACTAGTCAATGTCTACGACGCTGGCCCGGTGGCCGTCCCCACGGCGGCCAATAGGCACCGCCAAAAAATAGTCCGCTCATCAAGACGGCAACTCTGATTGGTACACACGCGGCCACTTACACCACCAATGGTCCAATCAGAATAGCAACGCAAAGAACCAGAAATTGTAGTAGTTCATTGGGCTGACTATATATGATCATACCTTGGAGAACTGGGCACACCTTCCTCTTACCACTGTCAAAAATTAAACACCTACTGCGTGTTTTTACAATTTTTCTTTTCATTTCAACCTGCAGGATTAACTCAACGTTACAAAACTGTTTTTACAATTTTTCCTTTTCATTTCAACCTGCAAGATTAACTCAACGTTACAAAACTACAACATTCTGCCCCATGATTCTGGAATCGAAAGCTAAAAGTAAATTCCTCAGGTGCCATCGATCCTGAAAATTGCAATGTTACAATAGGACGGCGTCAACAGCAGCGAAGGTGTGCTCAATTCATCACAGCATATAGCTGATCTCTATGACTCCAGCACACTGTCTTCCACAGGTTAGCAATATGTCCAACCAAGGAGTGCAGGTACAATGTCCGAACCCTGTGCAAGGCACAAGACATTAGACAATGACAACAACAGTCTATAAAATTAAAATACAATACAATTAATAGCACATGATTACAGTAGTTCACAAGGGGAAGAAATGCAAAAGAAGCGCCAATTCAACCAAATCATCCACCAGGGCCAATATACGGTTGATGTGATATATCAGATTATCAGCAATTTGGAAACAAAAAGGACAAATCATGCTGATCAATGTAAAATCAACAGAACCAAATTTATAGATTTATTGAAGAATACAAGCAAAAATAGAAGAAACTCACCAACTGATCAGGTAGGAGCTTATGTCTTGGGAACTGTAACATTCAAGATCTTTACATCTTGATATGGTTTGTCATTCTTGTCAGTCTTGACCTTCTCAATTTGCTTCAAGCACAAAACATAGGGTTAGGAAGGAAGAAACAAAAGAAATGCAGGGGCAAAAGTCTGCCACTAAAATTAAGTTGCAAACACTTACCTGGACAACATCCATCCCTTTCAACTCTACCAAACACTGTGTGTTTGTTATCTAGCCATGGAGTTGCCACAGTGGTGATAAAGAATTGAGAACCATTGGTATTAGGTCCCGCATTGGCCATGGAAAGTGTAAAAAGGCCTATCATGCCTCAAGCTGCACAAAAGCACTAGCTACATCACCAAACTAGAAGGGCTGTCATAAGTAACAATATTAAAAAAAAAGATGCTCATGGTGCTACCATAGAAAAACAAGGGTTTGGTACTCCCCCTTTCTTGAGGGCAAAGCCAGTGGGTCATTTTATTATTATTATTATCATTAAAAACATACCAGGACCAGAGTAATGATATCACTAAGGACAGTTGCATAAAGTTCTCTGAACATATATCCCAATAATATATTTTCAGCCCTATATAGGTCTGCCACGTCAAAAATGGCACGAACAGAACAGGGTTAAGTATATCAGCATGATATTGCATGATCCTTTTCTAAAACAAAATACCAGATTAAACTTGTTGTCAAAGTTGTATCTAGGACTTGGAGACAGTCAAAGCAAAAATAAATTCATGTGTAAATATAGAACTTATGGAAAATGAAATTCTATGATTATAGAACTTATGGAACCCACATTTGTACCTTATATGGGAAAAAAATAAGCATACCTCTTGTGAAATTCATCTTCAAATTCAGAACCCCAGATTGATTGCCCACCAGTGCCATCCCCCAAAGGATCTCCAGTCTGAATCATGAATCCTTTAATCACACGGTGAAATATAAGATTGTCATAATAACCGTTCCGGCAATGAGTAGTGAAGTTTTCCACAGTTTTTGGACACTCTTCTGGATATAGTCTCAAGTGAATGTCACCCATAGAAGTATGTAGCACCTGAAATACAATAATGGATTTGTTAAGAAATTTCAGCCCCAGAAAGAAACAACTAAGTTATATAAGTTACATTCAAGGAGCAACATACCAAATTATCAGGCAATGATGTTGTAGCAGTTTTTCCTAGGTCTGATACAGACAAAAGCTCTTCTGGAGGTGGTTTTTCATTGAAAACATCTCTACCCTTAGTTGCATCTTCAGGCTCTTCTGGTTCCCTACGACTGGTAAAACAAAAGAATAACCATGTTACATAAGCACCAAGATATGGATAACTGTTTCAAGAGAAATTCACCATGCAAAATCATAAGCCAACCAATGAAATCCGCAGATATGATTGAATGGCATACCTAAAGAGATATATCCGATGCTTCTTGAAAGCACAACAAAGCAGTGTTGGATCTGATAAGGGTTCCTTGGTATCATTGACATTGGCAGCTACTGAAGGTATTTTTCTAACCTTCTTGTTGCTTTTGTCTCCTTGGTATAGTGCAATTCTCAGAAATCTCTCATTGTTCTCTACCTTCCCCAGGATGCGGGAAACCTTATTTGTGTGCAAATTTACAATCTGCACATGCATGACAAAGCTAATAAGTTTTACAGAAAAGATTTAATAACAATATGACCATTATACACAATCAGGCAATCAGCAAAAAAGCAGGGAATGGTCTATAATCCATTTACAGAATCAACAAATCAAGAAGAGAAACATGAAAGGGCCCCATCTTGACACACAAGGAACCAAAACAAAGCATGAATCATTTTGTATTTGTTTGGACTTCTGGAGTAACTAAAGACCTCAATGACATAATCTTCTAGTAAAACCATAAAATTAGAGCACCAATCAACCTATATAAGATGTAAATATCTTACAGCATTAAAGAATCTCCAACAGAAACATTGTCATCACATATTTAAGCAGACAGAAGGAATACAATACATACATTAAAATAATATTTAAGTATATAAAGAACAAACTAATATAAAAGGAAATTATGGGAAAGAAAGAAAGTGCAGCATACCTTTACACCCAAAAGGGTAGCATAAATAAGAAAATTGCAGCTCTCATCAAAGACAGCATTAGGTTGTGGAACATTTTCTGTTTTCTCTATTTCCTTCTCCACAGCCATTCGTCAGTCCAAAAGTCAATAGCATCAAGGTGATACAATGGAACATCACTCCTTTGAAGATCTTGTGCCACCTAGAAATGATAATATTCATCAACTAGAAATAAGAATGCAATATGATAACCTGTGCAGTTCAAATATTTGCCATGGGAAAGTTTGTTACCTCTAGGGACTCGTCATATACACGTCTTAATTTCCCAGTTTTGAACCAAAATACCCGTATCCTGCGATCAGGGGACGTGACAGCAAATTGAGTGCCATCATTGCTTACCTGAATAGCACCGGATTATTTAGCAGAGTTATTAAATGCATAATGTGAAGGATAATACTGTCCATAGCATAATTTTGAAGTGTCAGATTGAAAATATATTAGGCATGGTTTACTATGTCCAATTATTGACTTTAATTAATGTCATTATTGACTTTAATGTCAATTCCCAGGTAATCATATGCATATTTCAGAATGAAGAACCCAAATCCACAAATTCAGATAGTGTTATCGAACTGATGTGCCAATAAAAAGGAAAAGGAAAAAGCATGTTGCATAGCAGTACAATGTCATTGAGATACCCTTACGGTTCTGCAAAGCATTCAAGCCCGTTCCAATTCAGTAGTATGCCTACTTAATCTATTACTAACAAATAAACAAGGTAAAGAAATCAATCTAGGGCTAAGAAAGTACCTCAATACCAGACACACTTGTCTTGCATTTTCGCAATTTCAAATAGATTTGTATCTGATTTCAGGCGAAACCTCACCCTGCACAAAACAAGCAGCAATGTTGATTGATTTGATGACCTAGACAAGTGGAATAATTGTGGATGCCACAAAGGGAAATCACAGGAATATGCAGACAGAGTGATATGAATGAATAAAAATCTAACACCGAAATAACTACGTAGGTTATTATCAAACAAAGAATTCATAAGAAACAGGACTAAAACTGAGATATTATATGCTATTCCTTGAACAGTTGCATATTACTAAACATAATAACACCTAATCAGATTTCACTGAGATGAACATGTACAACTGGTATGTTGTTCCAGTTATGAAGTTTTCAGAAGAAGCAGCAAACATATGCTCAAGTTTGCAGCATTTTTTCAGCACTCCGGACCATTGGAGAGTGTTTTCATGAAGTTAAATGTAAGCTGCATAAGACAAGAAATAGCTGGAAACAAGCACCAACATACTCATTTTCTGGAAACTTGAGGGTAGATGGAGACCAGTATTCTAACAGTCCTTTGGCATCAGCAGATATAACAACATCATGAACGTGGTTATATTTCATAACTTTGACAGGGCCACTATGAATCTGCAGTTAAATAAGCAACTCATGGAGTAAGCATCCTATTGCAATTAACAGAAACTATACAAACTAGCATCAAAAGGAACAGAAGGATACCTCTTTGGACATGATTGGGTCATTTGAACCAGAATGAGTATCAAATATGTGAACAGAAGGTGTATTCCGGTCACTAACGGCAAGTTTTGGTTTAACATCTCCTTCTCGATGAACCCATTCAATAGCCCCAGGAACAAATGAGAGACGCATCATGAACATCATGTCATAGTTTACAACATCATATATCTTCACAGACCGATCATTGGCTATTGTGCAGCAAAGCAATCCATCAACACTCACCTGCATTACTGAATCATGCTATAATTTGCAGTCGTTGACATTACTAATAACACAGGTAAGAGCAATGGTAACAGCAAGCAAGCCAAAGAATAAACTATGCATCATAAGATAAGTAGCACCTAATGTAACAGCCCTGAATCAATAAAATAAATTTAAGCACGCATGCACTCACAGCTAGACCTTCAATGGGACTGAGATGAGACCGAAAATGTTTAGCAAATTCAATCCCAAGAGGTTTCTTCTTCCAAAACTTCAGATGCCCTAAAACAGGACAAAAGAAAGTCAGTTAAGCTCCCATATCCGAGACAGCAACAAATAGTGTTCCCTTTCATAAGCTCAATAAATGAATTACTGGGTAGATCTAAGCTCTCAAGTAGTGCTGTTCACCATGACACTCCACAGACTCTAAGCCCTAAATTTGAATTCAGCAATTACAGGATAGAATATTTTGCTATTTGCGATTTTGAACATATTTTCCAGGAAAAAAATCACCAGACACACTGGCAACTAGTCAACTCATATACATACAATAATTTAACACACGAAATAAAACATGATATACAGATACTGAGACGGGAGATCACCATCTGCACTCCCAGTGATGAAGAAATCAGCAGGAGATACGGCGACGTGCGTGACGACATCCCGATGCATATAGCTCTTCTCGTACCTGCAAAAAAAAAAAAAAAAAAACACTTCAGTTAACCAGCTCTCAGCGACAGGCGCTACTAAATCCTGACCTCCAAATGGCGAGGGCAGAGAAAACGCACATGGCGGCGGAGGGGAGGGCGTCGAGGAACGCCTGCTCGAACTGGAGCGGGCGCTTCTGCCGCTGCTTCGCCGGCGCAGGGCCCGGCCCGATCATATCATCCTCCTCCTGCCCCACAGTCGGGGTGGCCGCCGCCGCGCCATTGAGGTGCTCCCGCTTGCTCTCGGGCGCACCACCGTCTTCCACGGTCGTGCTCGTTATAGTGGACTGCTCTGTCGTCTCGCTGGCCGACTCCATGGCGAGCTCGTGCTCGGAAGCTCTGCTAGGGTTCTGGGGATTTGGGGGACGACGACGGAACGGGAGTGACGACTTCGCGAGCTTCACGAGTTGAATCGTGATGGTTGGAGAATTTGCGGGGGCTTCTTGGCCAAAAGGCTGAGCGGGCCGCCCACCGCCTCCAGCCCTTCACACATTTTGTTAGCGATAGCCCATCAGGCCCAGTTAATCTCGGCCCAAGCCCAAACAGAACGAGTTAAACCCTAGCGCGTAGGCACAAACCCATCGGCGTCGCCACGCCTCGGAGCTATTCTCTTCTCCTCCCTCTTCAGCAACCAAGCACATCAACCTTGAGCGCAACCAGATGCTCTCCGCCACCATCGCCGCGCACCCGGCCGCCGCCACACCGCTGCGGCGAAGGTGCGCGCTTCGCTCTCGCCAGCCATTCTGCGCTCGAATCGGCACGGCGGCGACGAGACAGTGGATGGCGACGGCAAGGCTGTCGGTCACCAACGCCCTCGCTGACCGAGCTGAGGGCGCCCCCGCGGTGCCTCCCAAGCTCTCGTTCCCGATACTGGTAAGGGAAGAGTTTGGCTTGGCTCTACTTTGGCTGTGGACCGAGGTTTCTAATATGTGTCGTTTAAGTATATGCCAATCTGGTGTTGGGATTAGAGAAAAACTCATGACTGTTGGTGTTTTTCATTGCGTTATTAGGGGATGATTTATCCTTCATGAAAAAATAGAGGGCCATTTGCTTTATTAAGGCAATATAAGACATTGTAACTGCTTCTTCAGACAACAAACTTTATGTGTTCCAGCGAATTGATGGATGGTGGAGAGACAGTGTAGTTTGACTTTTGTATATGGACTTGATGTAAACCAATTTTTAGGTGTCTATTGGGCTTTCAGCATTTCAGCAGCATACACTGTGAGGCAATGTTGTCAATGAACCGGTATAAGCAATATGAACCATGCATAGGTGGTTGAAGTCTGTTTAGAGCAATTAGGCAAATATACTATACAGTTCTAATGCATCATGTGTACTTTACTTCATAAAAATTAGTTGCATGTGGAACTCTTGCTACTTCCTCTGTTCCAAATTGTAGGTCGTATTAGCTTTGTCTTAAGTCAAACTTCTCTAGTTTTGATCGAGTTTATAGAAAATATACAAATATCTACAACTTTGATTCATAGGTACATAATGAAATATATTTATTGATAATGCATTTATTTGATATTGGAGATATTAATATGTTTCGCATAAACTTTGCCAAAGTTATGCAAGTTTGACGTAGGACAAACCTAAAATGACTTATTGAAACAAATGGATTATTATTTATATAATCAATTTGATTAGTTCCTTTGCCTCAATTGTTTACCCATGGGTAAGTATCTTTGATAATTTTTTCAGTCTGGACATTAGTGGTGAGTCTGTCAATTTCTGAAATATGAAGCCAAAAATCGAGCAAAAGGTCCGTCCTTTGTTTGTGTATCGTGGCTGGTGCTTCTACATTCCATGAATTCCTACTTAGGTCGCTTGCCCCAGATGCTTAGCTTAGCATTGGGTATTAGTCTGGTCGTCTTTATAATTTTTCCCTTGTGGTGCCTGCATCATTGAAACCTAAATGTCTGTGTGGTGTGTGTTTGGTGGGTCTGTTTTTAGCCTCACCCTGTTTGTACCTCTTTTCTCTCCTAATGAAATGGCATGCACCTCTCGCGACATTTGCGAAGAAAAAAGGGTCATACTTGGAGTGGATGATTCTTTCTCCATTCCAAAATGTTGCTGCTGGCATAGCTACATTAGGGCCATCCTGGTCTCTTGCTCCCCTTTTCCTGAATATACGCCTCCTGAAAGTCTGCATGGAGCTGCATGACTACATGCATGCTGAAATTAACTCCTCGCTGTCCCATATTGCCTTTGCTCAAACAAGTGCTATACGCACACATGCCACACATCATCTCATGTTGAAGTTGTTTTCTTGTCTCTCACACAGGCAAGGCTACGGCACACAATATAGCTAGCAGTAGCAGCCACTCATGCAACCTCGATATCCTGCAATTGCTAGCAGCTGCACATGCTGAGTGGATCGCAACTCGCAAGTAATACTAATCTGCCACCGGCTATTGATTTGTCCAGTCTTTGACATGCTTATTGTTTCTTGCGCTAATTGTAGTTGTTCACTGCAGTCAGTTTAGTTTTACATAGAACTAGTAAAATGAGGAAAGCAAAGTTGAATTGCTAGTACATTGATGATCAATGATAAAGCAAATTGAAGGGGATTGTGCTTCCTTTGTGAGTGCATAGACTTAGTCCATACAGGGTGCATACATGGTGGAATTTTGATCATAATCACTGTTTTTACACTTTTGAAGAGGTGGATTTGCACCCTCTAAATGTTAATAGATTGCTTTGACCCTGTTGATGCATATGTGTTACTATGTTGTTGGAATTATATTTCACTTACTACAGCTCCGTTCATTTCTGCAGGTGAATAGTTGCACTGGAAAAATGGGAAAGGCTGTTGCTGAAGCAGCTGTCTCGGCTGGTCTTCAGTTAGTCCCTGTATCATTCAGTGCCATGGAGGTCCCTGATGGAAAGATTGAAGTATGTGATAGAGAAATTTCTATTCATGACCCATCCGAAAGTGAAAAAATTCTCGCTTCCATTGTTAAGGAGTACCCAGATCTCATAGTTGTCGATTACACTGTGCCCGATGCTGTTAATGGTAAGTGTATTAGTAATTCCTATTGAAATTCATGTGTCTTTTCTTTGTTAACATGCTCTGCAGAATTGTTTTTCTTCCATAGTCAATTCTGGATTACTTATGCTTATTATATTACCATTAGCAAAAAAAAAAAAAAAAAAGGGTACTGGTTCACTCAATCTGATATTCCCTGCCCATTTCTGATTTTGTGAATGAATGGATATCCTTGAGAAGTCTAATTTGTACTAATTAAGTAGTTTCTTAAATGATTTTTGAAAATGAATGAGGAATCAGGGATCTTGTGATTGTTCTGGTAATCTGTTGTTATTGCCGATATTGCATTGCCATTGTGTAATAGAGGACATGATTGTCGAGTTAAAAAATTGTGTTCCTTTAGTGATACTACATAAAATAAGCACCTTGCTAGAAAACAAAATCTTTATTTGTTATGACCATGAAAACAAAAGTTTTTTATGCCTCAGTCTTCTTTATTTTCATATTATTATTCACCATTCTTGCTGCTTTTGATGGTTCATTTGGTATGCAGCCAATGCTGAACTCTATTGCAAATTGGGTTTGCCATTTGTAATGGGTACAACTGGTGGAAATAGGCAACTGTTGCACAAAACTGTGCATGATGCGAATATTTATGCTGTAATATCCCCACAGATGGGGAAGCAGGTACACTTATTATCATCACATGTTCAGCACTTATTATCGTCATTTGGATAACATTTGAACCTTCCTTTTTTGGTATAACTTTTTTATTTTTTAGGTTGTTGCTTTTTTTCTTGCTGCCATGGAAATTATGTCAGAGCAATTTCCTGGTGCATTTTCAGGTTACAAACTTGAGGTATAGTTTGATATCTTCCCTAGAAAAATATTGTTGCTATTTTTTCCTTAGTTCTAATGCTAAAGCTAGACTATTTGTACTCACTGCCCTTAAATGTTTTTCTTCATTATGGACACAGTAAGTTTTTACTGTGTTTCCTCTGGGTTTCATCTCTAGCCTACCCCAACTAGCTTGGGACAAAAGGCTAAGTTGTTGTTGTTATGGACACAGTAAGTTTTTGTTAACATGCAAGATGATTACATATCGTTTCATCAAGAAAGAAGAGAATACAAATGGGAGTAGTAACCCCACAAACACGCACCTAAGACATACACCCCCAACACAATTTATTTAAAGAAAAAAACGAAGCAGTAAGCGCATTCCAGCAGAAAGCTCCAGCAGCACACCATAGGATACACTCTTTAGTGATTGATTGCAGCACCATTGTGACATTTGGTTTTGCCATTGAAGACAATCGTTCCATTGATTCCAAATTTTCTAAGCCACAACGATAATAAATGTGAATCACTATCCGCTTCATCTCAGGGGAAGGGTATTTTTCAATAATGATAATGATGATTATTTTCACAAAAGCACTTCATATTATCACTATCTTCAGAAAAATATTTTATGTTGAATTGGCACACCTCCACAGGTCATGGAGTCTCATCAAGCAACAAAATTGGACATTTCTGGGACTGCCAAGGCTGTTATCTCTTGCTTTCAGAAGTTGGGTGTATCGTTTGACATGAACGAGGTATTGCTTAAAGATATTTACAGTCTATAAATTATCATGTTTTTTTTTTTTTTCCTAACAATACTTGTGATGCTTCTCCTAGGAAACAATACTCATGCCAACCTCTTAGTCTTTCTTTTCTATGTAGACTTTTCAAGTCACATGAATTTCCAGAAGAGCCTTTTTTGTTTCTGCTTATAAACAGATTCTTGGTGAAAAATGTGAGGAATCAAACACCTCATTCATTCCTGCTTTTTTGTGAACTGGTGCTTTAGAACTTTGAACTAGCAAAACTGAGAATTGAGACTCGAAAAAAAATGCCAGCGGTACGGCGATTATAAGCAAAGTGAGTCAACTATAAGCGGAAATAAACAGGGCCATATTACGTTTTTAATTTAAATCCAGCTTGTTAATCTAGTAGGCTGAGGTTGAGTATCCCCCATCCTCCAAATTCCTGTATCAGGCCTTTGTTTGAGTGAGCTTCTCTGACTTTTTTTAGTGTTTTGGTCTTGAGGTTTTGAATGCATCAGTTCATAAACAGACAGTACTATGTGAATATTTTCATCTGTTCTCTCTAATGCAGCATATCATACCAAGCTTCACTTACAGTGAAGAAATTTATGTTGCTTTTGCAAGTGTACTTTTCTCACACAGGTCTGCCTGTTGTTGTAGGTAAAGCTAGTTAGGGATCCTGAGGAGCAGGTAACCTTGGTGGGTGTCCCAGAAGAACATATTGGGGGTCATGCCTTCCACATGTACCATCTCACTTCACCTGATGGGACGTAGGTTTTCTTAACCCTTTTCTAGGCATGTTCTGTTTTTAAGGCCTTGCATAGGGCCATCAGCAGCTAATTACCCTTGCATTGCAGAGTTTCGTTTGAGTTTCAGCACAATGTATGTGGCCGTTCAATATACGCAGAAGGAACTGTTGATGCTGCTATGTTTCTCTACACAAAGGTGATGATCTTCAACCCTTTTGCTGTTTCACTCTGGTTGGAGATTTTTATTGGAGGCAGGTAGAAGTTGACTTTCTATGATATCGCAGATAAAATCAGGGGCGAACAAGAAATTGTATGACATGATTGATGTCTTGAGAGAAGGGAACATGAGATGAGATCCATGCTAGCGTCGGATCAGTGCTTATGTACCAATTTGCAAGCTCAATTCCACCCTGAATTAGGCTACTTTTCCAATGTACCAATTTTTGTGTTATAGTAAGAAACTAGTATCTAGATCATAGTAAGAAACTATGTATCTACTAGGAAAGCCAAAACTTTCTGCTGTGATGAGTCACATCTAGCCGATTCTGCTGTCAACCCGGGGACGTGAGTAGCGAAGTAGCAACAGGAAGAAATCAGAGATGGCCTGTATTTTGCTTGTCTGACTTTTGGGATGAAAGAAATACCATCTGATCCATCACCTGGGTCTGATCCATCACCTGGGTCTATAGTTGGTTGGCTCACCTGTAACACCCTTCTTCATCACAGGTAACACCCTAGTAAACACTGTTTGTCCACGAGCAACAGCATGACAAGCATAACCTCGAGTATTTTCTGGGCATCAGATTACATGTTTAAAATCCTTTGGGGTCACAAAAATGAATGCTATGAATCTGAGTCATTCTTGTTAAGAAGAAATCTGTTAAGCAGGGAATGGACCAATGGAGAATGGGGATCAGCACTCGTCCTCTCCAAATGCTGCTTCTTGGTTCGTCCATGCCTTCATCATCTTGACCTTGACCTTGGACCTGGTGGGCGGACTGTTTGTGACGGGTGGCTGCAAGCTGCCGCCTGCCGGACGAGAACGACAGCAGACGAGGCGGCGGCTAGGGCCAGGGATGGTGCAAGACTGGCCGAGGAGGCTGCTACTGCTATGTTGAAACAGATCCTGTGACGTCTTCTCTTATTCTCATCCCTACTAAGTCTTACCAAATACAGAATAAAGAAGATGGGATCAGTTCATCATCAAACGAAATAAAAATAGAATGAATCCGTTCAGTCTCTCTCAGTCTGATTGTCCCAAACCCAACGCAACCTTACAAAACAACATCTTGACAGAAAGACCAAAGACGACTACGTCGAGTCGCCCACCGGCGACCACCGCGCCTTCATGACCAAGACTCGTTCTCGGTCGCGAGTTCTCCGTCCCGCAGTCAGCGTGGCCGGAGAATAATCGCGATCGAAGCCAGGAGGGTGATGTTGTGATTTGTGAAAACACTTTCGTATGGGAGTTGTTGGTGCACAAAGCGACAGCTGGGGCTGCACTGAAGTATTCTTTCTGTTGCGGAGGGCCTAGTTTAGCGTGACACAACCACGTAGGAGGAAGCTGAAATAATTTTAGGACGGGCTGAACAATGTCTAATCAAACTTAGTTTTTGTTAATCTATGTAATTATACTCCCTCTATATACAAAAAAGTAAGTCGTTTTTAGACAAGGTTTGAGTCAAATATTGTGAATATAAATCATGAATAGCTTTTAAATCGTTGAGTTTGGAAATATGAAAACCATGTAATAGAATTGTCTTAAAAATTTGTTTTCATAAAAATATACATATACTATAACTTTTTAATAAATATTTTTATAGAAAAGAGAAGTTTAAAGTTATGCTTTGGCACCGTGTTCTTGTCCCAACGACTTTCTTTTCGTATACACCGCTAACTTTGTCGCTGTGTAGGAGTACTGAGCTGCTTTCAGAACATTTTGGTGTGCCTAAGGCCATTCCCAGCGAACATTTCATCATAGTCGTAAGAAGCAAAGTGTTTGGTTAATTGATGGTTGAAGCAGCTGGTCACGTAGTTTTTCATTAAATCTTCGCTACATCTCTTAAAAACATGCTAACACGACACTCTATTTATTTCCAACCGAACCAACTCAGCAAAGATAATGTCTGATGTGTTCCAACCATTGTTTATCTCATGGAACGTGCATCTGTCTAAGTGTCGTGGACAAGATATCCGTTCGTGCTATCGCAAATTGCGCTGTGGCGTCGATTTGGTCGACCAGTATCTTCCTTTGCCAACCCAACGCCCAAACACACATCTCCCTCACAATGATGACAAACAATAATTATTAGATCAGAAATGGTGAGACAGATTATACAAAATTAAGAGGTCAAAAAAGATATGATTTGCCGGCGTTGGTGGATTAGGATATACTACTGGGGATCTCAAGCACATCATCAGTTTTTTTTTTTTTCCGAATATGATATGTTGTCGCTGACTGTCAGCTGCCAAAAACATTCGGCTACCGTTTTTAATATCACGCAGCCTACAGCATGAAATATATCTGAAAAAAAAATAAATTTTACAGGTTTTGGATTCAAGTTAGGGCGTCAAGCACATCATCGAGTCGGAATAAATTCTGTCATTTCGGCTGCCGAAACCAGCCAAGATGACAGCTGAAAATAAAATAAAATAAAATACAGTTTGGTCAAATTGCCAAACACTTTAATAACAATCTTATTTGACCAAACCCGAAGGGAAGATGCTACCTGACTGCCACCTCCTTGCAAGCTCAGCCGACGCCGATTAAAACGCCGGCCGGCGTCGGCGTCCTCTCCTCGCCTCGCCTCGCCTCCCTCCACTGCCATTCGCATTTGCACAAGATTCGCGCCCGCCCGCCGCTGCGTTCAATCGTATTGCTCAGCGTCGTCGCCATTGCTGTCCTGCTGTACGAATCAAGCAGCGGGCGGGGAGCAATGAGGGAGCTGTCCTGCTTCGGCGACGGCTCCGTGAGCGTCGCGGCGGCGGCGGCGGCAGCGTCGGTCTCCGGCCGCGGTGCGCTCGACCGGACACTGCAGGCGGCCACCACCAGCTTGTACAGGGCCGTGCTGTCCTCGGGGAAGGAGATGCTCGTCCGGGTGACGTGGACCTGGAGCGCGGCCGGAGTGCCCGGCGTCGCGGTCGCCTTCGACGATGGTGATGGCGATGGCGATGGCGGCGTCGACGCGCCGACGCGCCGTCGCCGGCGCAAGCCAGGGCAAGGCCTGTCCTGCTGCTGCACAAGAGGCGAGGGAGCCGGACGCTGGTCACCGGCGCCGGCACGGCCGTCGGCGTGCACTGGGACACCGCGGAGGCCAAGTACGCATCGGGGTCGTCGTCGTCGTCACCGGAGCCCGAACGCGACTACTGCCTCGCCGTCGTGGCCGACGCCGAGCTCGCGCTCCTCCTCGGTTCCGGCGGCGCGGCGCGCGAGCTCTCCCGCCGCCTCGGCGTCGCCCTCGCCACCACCGCGACCCCGAGCGCGCTCCTCGTCAGCCGGCGCGAGCAGCTGCGGTGCGCGGCGGCGGCGCACGTGACGCGGTGCAGGTTCCGCGAGGGCGGGGACGAGCACGAGGTGGCCGTGCACGCGTGCAGGGGCGGGGGGGGCGGGGGCGGGGGGGGGCTGCGCGTCACCATCGACGGCGAGAAGGTGGCGGAGGTAAGGCGGGTGGGCTGGGGATTCCGGGGCAACCGCGCTGCCGTGCTGGCCGACGGGGAGGTGGTCGACGTCATGTGGGACGTGCACGACTGGTGGTTTGGCAGCCGGGGCGGCGGCGGCGGCGGCGCGGACTCCGGGGCGCAGTTCATGGTGAAGGCCAGGGCGGAGAAGGAGGGCAGGCTGTGGATGGTCGACGACACGGCGGCCAGGGGGCAGTCGCCCGGTGGCTTCTTCTTGCATGTGCAGTGCTACCGCCGGTGACGATTGAATTGATGGTGGCCGCAATCATCTTTGGAGGTCGTGCTGGTTGCAGCCAGTAATGTAGTCTGCTGTAGGCTAAACTGTTTACTTCTCTTGGTGAATGGTGATTGGTGATCTAAGTGTAACAGTGGACATAATATAAAGAAAAGCAATGCAAAATTCAAACAAAGGGAAGAAATGTTCATACAGTTTTATGCCAAAATAGTACTATTTTCAAATGGGCCCTTGTTGGTCATTCTGATTGTTTCTGATTACCTTGGTGGAAAAGAATGACGATGAGCATTATTTTGTGTGTCACTAATCACATGACCAGGTACAGTGATCAATGCTGGTATATACAAACCAAACCAAGAGCTAGGTAGATGAATACATGATCAATGTTGCAACCCAATGACTCCAGTTGTGCATAGCCTTCGATGTGTCTGAAAAATAGATGTCTGAATGTGGAGATTCACATCGAGATCACCCAGAAATGCTTGCGTTCTCGGCAACAATATTATCGAGCAGTGACGCAAAGCATCTTCCAATATATCCAATACCTGAAAGCCCCAAAACATCACTAATTTTCAAAGAAGGATATCGACCACAGCTGTGCATCTCAAGTAAATCTTGTGTAAGCATGTCAGCTATTTTGTAGACATAATCCATGACTATAACTAATATTATGGCAAAATGATTATTACATCCAAGGGCAAGGGGTTATATCTAAGGTTATATTTTGATCCAGTATTAGCTTATCAGCAAATGTATATCTAGGGTTGTAGACATTTTCATTTTTTGAGGTTTGTTAGTGTCATACTAGTTTGTTACCGACTTATTTATATCATATTAGTTGCTCATGCAAACTCCTGGGCATAATGTAGTTGTGCCCAGACCTGATTTCACAATTTGTATCAGAAGAAGACAAATTGCTTAAATCTCAGAGGTATAATCATATTCGAGAACTATAAGTGATTGCTGGCATGTTATGGATATACAAGTCATGTAAAGTTTAGACGCTGTTCACATTTAACACTAGTGCACTTGGAAATGGTGGAACTGAGTATATCTAAGGTCAACAGTCACTACAGTCTACATAATTGTTTATTTGGTTAAAGGTATGGCACACTCATGCACAAGCTATTTTAATTGGGCAGGAACAAAAACTGAGTGAGTAGTGTAGACAGGCCATGACATTCATATTGTTCATACTTTCGTTGGTCACTGGGACAAAATCTCCAACTCATAAGATTGAGAACATGATTGCAAACTTTGTGCTAACAATTACATCATGCTACTAACCTTCTCAAATCCCTGAGGCCCTCCATAATAAGGATCTGGGACTTCATACTCAGTATGCCGTTTGCAGTAGGAGCACATCAGCTTAACCTAATAAGCATTCGAAAGTACCAATTCAGTAAGTGTTAACTGTAAACATATGAAAAAATGATGCCATTGCATACCTTAAGTTAACAAAGAGTATCAATATTAGAGTAATTTTCCAACATAAAAGGCTAACGGAAAAACAGAAACTTCATAAGATCAAGCAGAAGATACAAGATATGCTCTTTTTTTATAAGTGAACAACTGATAAAAAGAAACGATCACAATTTACTCTTTTCAGGCATCATAGTTTTCACCTATTGTAATGTTAAAATAAATGAAGACTACAGTGTACCAGTCTACAGACAGTAAACATAAGCAAAGAAAGTAAAATAGATGTTCAATTTAGTATCCCCATCAGTTCACATGGCTTACTCTTGTTTCTGCTATAAAGGAAAAAGGACATGACTAGAAAATTCAAATGACAAATGCATATGGCATGAGACAAATTGAGATTAATAATCTACACACTAACCTTATCGGGTGCATTCTCAGGGAGGGGCTCCTTGCGTCTCCATCTCTCAAACGAGTTCAATATGTCTTCTGCATATTGTTCAAAACAGAAATGCTCCGATGCATCAAGCAGCATACAACAATAAAACTACAGAGGTACTGAAACACAAATAAGAGGGTCTGAGAGAGAACCATAGTTCTGCCTGTCCATTGCAAGGATAAGATCAAAATCACGAAAATCTGAGGGCCTGATAGGCCTGGATATTGAAGTGACCTCAATCCCCCGCTTCTTTGAAGCTGCTCTCATCCTCGAGTCTGCCTTATTACCCTAAAACCCACAAAATAAACTTGTTACCACTAATGTCATCATTGATCTGAATACAAAAATGTACAAAAGAGCACAGTAAACATATGATACAACCTCATGATACCCGATGGTACCAGCAGAATCTATGAGAAACTTAGAGTCAAGCCCACGCTTGCTTACAAGAGTCCGGAACACAGCTTCAGCCGCAGGACTCCGGCAAATATTCCCTGTACACAAAATTTACATCAAAAGTGCTGAAGAATAGACAGATACATGTGCATTGATAACTCAGATACCACTGCTGTCCACACTTTAATTTAATGAGAAATCATCCAAGGACGAGGCATTGTGACGAGATTATCCACTATTGAACGAGCACCCAAGCATGTTCAAAAAAAGGACACATTGTGAAAGCTGAAAAGCGAGAACTAAAATACAAGTGCGTGGAAACAAGACATATATAATAAATAGGGCAAGCATCAAGGACTTGAATTCATACAGCCCCGTGCACTGAGACATTCAGCGCCTACATATAGTTGAACAATCAGTACACACAGCTGCTAGCATTATACTGCTCGGGTCAAATAATCCGAAATTCTTAATCTCGTTGCAGGGTAAATTTTGAACAAGCCAAATGTCCACACCGGCTTATACAGATGAGAAATTGTGAGAGTTTGTAATTGGTCTTGATCAACGCTAGCTGTTGTGCTAAGATGGTAATACAAGGCCGGGTATGGCTACCGGACCGGCGATTCTCGATCAGATTCCAAGGAATACCCGAAGGCCATCCATCAGAGGACACAACAACGAACAAGTTCAATCCGCACGGTCGGACGCATGGAAATCGGGGATCGGTACCCCCAAATCGTTTCAAACGCACGGGCACGGGCACGGGCACGGGCACGAAGAGTCGAAGGCGGAGCCGGAGGTGAGCAGAGACTAGGGTTGAGGGTACTGACTGACCGAGGCACACGAAGAGGACGGCGAAGGGCTTCGCCTCAGCTGCCGACGCCGCACCCGCCGTGCTCGCCTCCGCAGCCATCCCTTCCGCCGCTGCCGCCGCAGACGCGAATCGGAGGCGAGGGTTTCGAGCGTGGTGGGGACTGGCAACTAGAGGCGCGCCCCGGCAGCCGCGGCGCACGTGACGACGAGTGGCTGCAAGTGGAGGAGTGGCAGGAGCGTTGCGGCACCACCACCACCTGCTATTTAGCGGGTCGCCTCCTCGGCTTGTCGGATTCGGAGGCAGCGTGGACGCGGAGGCGGAGCTGTTCGCCGCCGCGAGCGTGGACGCAAGCGCAACGGCTCCAACTCCAAGCATGGCCAGCGCCGTCCGCCGTGGCGTGGGCTCGCGAGCAGCAGCCAGCAGGCAGTGAGGCTCGCGAACGAGTGGCTCGCGCTCGAGTGCTGCACGTGCACCGCAACCGCATGACTCAATCAGAAAAGCGCCTCCGATGGGGGTCGGGTGATCGGGTCTCTTTTCCTTTCATTTCATTTTCTCGTTGGAAAAATAATAAAATCCCAGAATAAATATGCTTCCCAAGTACACGAGGAACAGGTTGATGAGGAAGTCAAATGCGAAGGGAGTTCTACTCACACATCTGACTGTGTTTATATACTTGTACACATTTATTTTTATACCACTATAAACATGCACACACTTTACCCATCTTGAATTAAACATAAAACGTTGTCAGCATAAGTAGAGAAGTTTGATTGCCGCCGCCGTCATGCAACTCATAATCCAGACGCAAAAATTTGACAAATACTAACATTTTTTTTCTCCATACAATAATTTTGTATCGACGAGTTTTAGTCATTATCTTTTTACTTTTTACATTAAGTATGATCAATCACCAAGCACAAGGGAATGAAGATGTGTCGGCATCGCACAAGAGCTCGCAAATAGCATCACAAATTCACGGTGCAAACTGTAATGGAGCATACAAGCAGTTCAAACATAGGACAGCAAAAACTTCAGTGTTTTGTAGCGCCGCATGCCCAAATGTCCTGTCCAAGTACGTGTTTTTCACCTCAAATCGATCTATCCATATCCATGCAACACAGAATGACTTCAGCAAACACAAACTATTCCACCAAGTGAAATACAGACATACAATATGAGTATTCCATTGCATAAGAATTTATCAACTCCCAACAGCTGTTAAGTTAGAATATTGCTGATAACATTGAGGCATTGCAAACCAAAAAAACGTGAAATGTACCCCTTGGCGAAATGCTTTTGTAGCTCAGCAGAGTAAAGAAAACAAAATAATTTCTAGGCATGGAACCTAGCCCCAGTGGCAAAATTGTACATCACAAATTCATTATTTTCAATGCTCCTTAACGGCTCAACATATTTCAAATAAAAAAGGGTAATGGTAGTCCTCAGTTGACGACATCCAGGACCAGCTTACGGGACTTAAAGACTGACCACTTCATGCGGCGGTAGTAGGCAGCTTGGAGAAGAGCTAGTGATAGTAGGAAGATCCATTTCACTCCCATCTGCAATGGATTTTGAGTGGGTTGTGATTAGGATATGAAGAAGCAAATTGAAAAGCAACAGAGCAATCTGAATGATTTAAGTCACAAGGTTGTTACCAGCTTTCTCTCTTCCATCTCAGGCTCAGCTGCCCACGAAAGGAATGATACAACATCCTTACCCATCTGTGAGGGAAATATGAGCGATAAAACTTCAGTCCTGCCCTACAATTCAAAAGTACAGGAATCAACAATGACAGTAGTAGTTTACCTGGGCTTCGGTTGCAGGAGTACCATCCTCATACTCAACAGCTCCATCATTAAGCATCTTGGGCATGGCTATGGCACCACCAGGGAAGTAGGGATTGTAGTGCAGACCCTCACGAATCTAGGAAACAAATCAACCAAAGTTTTTATGGTTGATTACAAGATTGTAGAAAGCATGGTTTCAAAGGCAACAAGGCAAACCAGGATGAGCTGCGTACGCCTTATCGCCTAGGCAACAAGACATAACTAGACCCACAATGTGAGCCGGGTCTGCCCGGACTCTAGGCATCGCCTAGGCGACACCTTGAAACAGGGGTATAAGGCAAACACGAAAATGCAAAAGAGTATGAACGATAATACATCCTTTGCCAAACGCCTGGGGCCTACGAACCATGGGACGCCCAAATATAATCGAGTATGAAAGATAATACATCCTTTCCTTTGTCAGAATCATGAGAGATATTTTAGTCAATATCTATAGGACACACAGTTTAACAAGATTCTAGAATCAAAGAATCATCCATGGTATACATACAACTAAAATTAGTGATGTTGAGCTGAGAAAATATTATTCTGTAACGTTGCTCATATAACATAAAGGGTTGTGCACAGAAAACAAAATAATCTGCAGGCCTGTGCTTTCAACATACAACATCGTTAAAACAGAAAACAAAGTGCATGAGTATGATGCAGTGATTTAAAATGTACCATGTGATATAAGTGACTGTATACCAACGAGGAGGTAACACTAAACCATTCTTATAAACAATGACAATGGAGAACACATTACAGAACAGTAAAGCACACCAGATTGAAACAATAAATAAACAACAAAAGTACCTGAACACCAGCAGGTGGATCACGATATCCAGTAAGAAGAGCAAAAACATAGTTCTGACCATTGTGCCTTGCCTGAATATGCATCGCGAACAGTAAGCCATATGCAATGAAAGATCACACCATATCACTGCAAGAAATTTAGTAGAAATTTAAAAATTACCTTTGTGATGAGACTAAGGTCCGGAGGGTATGCACCACCATTAGCAAACCGGGCTGCTTGCTCATTTGCATAAGGCTGTGGGAAGCGGTCACTCAGTTTACCAGGGCGGGTGAACATTTCACCCTCATCATTAGGACCATCAACTACCTCAATCTCAGCAGCCATTGCCTTTGTTTCCTCTTCAGTATAGGCCACGCCAACCAAATCACGATGCGAAATCAAGGACATGGAGTGACAAGAGGCACAAACTTGTGTGTAAACTTGATGCCCACGACGAATTCTGTACAATGATGTTTTTTAGATAAATTAGAGCAGCATACAAGAAAACGAGGTACTAGCACTTCAATAAGATTTTCTCCTGGAAACAAGACAGCTAAAATTGAATTCAGCTTTTATTCTTAAATTAGTACGACATGTCATTTAAGAAATATATACCCCAGTACACAAAAAAGGTTGTCAATTTCTGTGCAACAATCCTCGTTTCATAAAACTTGCACGAATTTGTAAACACCAAGCCATGTCATATGAAATAAAGATTCATGAAATGGAGAGGATATGGTTGACTTACGATGCGTGATCATACGAGCTCATGATGCCAGCATGTGGCCAGGGATAATCTGGGGCAGCCAAGCCATGCTCAGCTTCATCAGCAGATGCTATTGTAGCAAAACTAAAAAGACCAGAGGCACCAACTCCAAAAAGAGCCAATGCTCTCAGTCCAGCAGAGGACTCTTCATGCTTTCCACGAAATGAAGAAAGCAGCGATGAACCCTGAAGAACATGATAATGATGTAGAGACAACTGAGACCCACAGAAAAATGATACTTGTCTATACAATTCATAAACACGCTCTTCTAGACAACAAATTGATTTCAGGGAGTACTAATTTTAATTCAGAATGGAAGGCGACAGTAAAAATAGGATAAGTAGTCATTGTCCAGCCAACAGAACTTTGAAATGTACCATAACGTATGCTATCAGGTTCAAATCTATACAGTAGGAGAAGACAAAACTGAGAAGCAAAGAGCCATGCTAGAAACACATGGAGCAGTGATTTATCACCACTTTATGGAGACAGTGTAGCTTCCAACATACTAAGCGTCTTTACTATGACTTCGTTTTAAGCATGAACAACATTCCAGTCAGATTCAATCTGTGATGGTGTACCCAAGATGGATATGAGGAAATAAAAATCACATGATAAGATGGAATATGGATGCAATTTAAAGCAACTGGCAAACAAACAACGAGTTCGATAAAATACTTACAGAAGACTGGTTGTGGAGAGTTCTCTTCAGAAGCTGGTTAATGCCCCTTGCGGCAGCCATCGAGGATTCTGCAAATACAAGACTTAGTTACATAACGAAATGGTTTTGATACAATAACTAGCAGGAGCATGTTTCGGTCCCACTGACAAAGTGACAATAGTGACCAATCTAGTGAATTCACTCGAAACAAAATCACATTATCACGAGAACAAATCAGGAGGTTTTGTTGCTAATTTCGTCAGTATAGCACCAAAACCCGCAAAAGATTAAAAGGGCTAGATTATGCATTCTAGGGATCATAGACAACAGGGAAATGGTTCTGCAGAACAAAACTAGCAACCTAGCGCGTCGTAACAAGCAAAACACAGGAACAAACAGAAATCGACTCAAAGTTGAGATAAACGGATCTCTAGCCCAGTGAAATCCAGAGGGACGTCGACGACGACGCCTCGGAGAAGCACGCGTGGTGAGGTTCCGGAAGCCGACGCGACGCTAGGATTCGCACAGATCTAGCCACCCCATTCCCACGGCCCCAAGAGGCCAATACCCGACCCAGGAGTCGTCCGCAACTACCGGATACTCGAGCAGATCACCAGATCGGAGACCCCAGATGCCTGGGAGGGGTACGAACCAGCGGAAAGGAAATGGATCAGGGGTCCGGAGCAGTTACCTGCAGGGCGCAGCGCGGCGCGGGCGGAGACGCGGGGCTCCGGCGAGCGGCGGCGCGGGGAGGGAAGGAGGCGGAAGGAATGGCCGAGGAGGAGAGAGGGTGCGGGGGCGTGAGATGGGCTTTGTGGCGATGGCCGATGCCGCGATGCGCCTCGGACCCGGCGGCGTGCCGGTCTTTGGGGTCGTCACACTGACACGTGGGGTCGCCTTGTGCGTGGCTTCCGGACGGGCCACGTGGGCCCTTTGGTATGCGATTGCTTTGAGGCCCAAAAAAATGATCGGCTGTCATACAGGCCCAAACGAATAGGTTTTCTTTTGACAAGGCCCAAACGAATAGGTTGTTCTTGTTCATTGTTCATTTATTTCCCTTCATTGTGAATTGGCTTGTAGTCCAATGGTAGGGCGGTCCAGGTGGGACGCTACCCACCGGGGGGTTCAAATCCCGGTCTTTCGCACCTTTCTTGGGATTTTTCCAGGATTTTCGGCGTTATGCATTAAGTGGTAGCGGCGTTCCGTCGACGACGAGCGCCTACGGTGACTTCGAGAATCTCGGAATCTCTTAGAATTTGGAGTCCTTCGGAGGTGCTCATAGGGGTAGGGTTTGCGTCGCGTGTGTTCATAGGGGTGAGTGTGCGTGCGTGTTGTGAGTGTCTGCGTTGTACTGTGTCATACTCAAAAAAAAAAAAAAAAAATTATTTCCCTTCAGAATTGACGTATTTTTATTAATTTTTTTAGAAAAATATTCACATATATACCTTTGACGTTTTAAACCCGTCTTTTGGATGGTGGTACAATGTGGCATTGTGGCATTTACGTGGCCAGAGCTTAGCGCCACGATTCATAGCGTCGAGACTTAGCGCTAAGCCTTGGCGCCGTGAATTAGAGCGTCGAACTTTGAATTTAGTTTAAGTTTGGGTGTTTATTGTGTCTTACACAATGGAGTTTTACCATGACTTGGCTAAATCTGGATATTTACCGTGACTAGGAGAATTTGGTCGTGGTAAACTAAGGTTAGCGTTAAATTCAGAGCTTGGCGCCACGGTTCAACATGCCCCGCCACACCCATCAGGTCTTAAGTGCACTCGACATTGTTCTTAAGAAGAAATCTCGGTTTCCTCGACCGAGAAAATCCCCGAACCCTAGTCCCGCCCTGACACTAGGAGCCCTAGCCCATGGAAACTACGATCCTCAATCCTTCGGAGAGGACCTGGGCCGGTATTCACCGTCGCTCACAGCTCGATCCCTACTATATATGTGCACCGTGCCGTGCCGTGCCGTCTTGTCCAGCGACGCCGTGTCGTGCCACACGCCGTGCCGCCGGTGAGCACGGTTTTTGGCGCCGTCGCGTGCCGGCGGTGGCCCATAAAATTTTACAAGTTCATAATTCACCACAGAACATGAATTTGACAGATTCAAATAGAAATTGATGATCAGAATCAGAAAATATGACAAAACATGATATATATATATATATATATATATATATATATATATATATATATATATATATATATATATATATATATATTGATCAAAAAGAGCTGTTTTGTGCAATCTTTGCCTCATTAAAAATATTTCTAGGTAAACCTAACCCTAATCCCCCCCCACCCCGCGCATTTCTTTGCTCTCGTCTCGACTCTCTCTCTCTCTCGCGCCTCGGATCTCGTCTCGATTCTTCTCGATCCGCCGTCGTTGCTCGCCTCCGACCGCCGCCGCTTCGCCTCGGCGTCGCCGTCGCGCCGACGCCTTCACCGCCCGGATCCGAGTTCGAAAGGTTACATTAAACGTGCCCATAATCACGGGAAGATTACATTAAACGTGCCCATAATTCTCTGTTTCAAAAGGTTTCTAGGACCACCACTACTAGAGATATGGCTAAACTGTTTGAGCAACAACGTAGTGTGCTTGTTAAATCTTTGTTGCACGATGCATCCTCTGTCTCTTTGACATCGATATTTGGTCTGGTAATGCTAAGGAGGATTATATTTCGTTGTTGCTCATTATGTTAATGCTGATTGGGAACTATAAAAAAAAAGGTTATTGGTTTGAGGCTTATTGAGGCTGCACATCTTGATGAAAATATTGCTGATAGCATTGCTAATGTGGTTGAGGAGTTTGATTTGACGAATAAGGTGTTTGCTGTGACTTTAGACAATGCTTCTTCTAATTCTAAGGCTTATGATATTTTGGCTCCTGTCTTCTTTGGTTATTTGGGTTCCTATCCTCGCACCTACCGTGATGATCCTAACAAAGTTAAATACTTGCTTGTGCATCATTTGTGCTTGCCATATCATTAATTTGATTGTTAAGTCCGGCTTGAAAAGGATAAAAACTTGGCTTGAAGATTTTGAACTGCAATAAGCTTTTTAAAAATCGATATTAATTTTAGAACAATTGCTTATCCTATGAAGCTTAAATTACTTAAATACTTTGGGAGAAACCTCCATTGCTATATTCTTTTGCTTTAGTTCTTGATCCTAGAGGTAAGATGCGGGGGGTTGTATTCATTGCTTGATCTACTTGGTAAGGCTTTAGGACATAATTACGAGTGTATACTATGGTGATGTGAAAGATGAGTTGAGTAGACTGTTTGCCAAGTATGTTGACAAATTTGGTGCAACAAAGCAAGATCTACTGGGCACATGCGACCTTCATATCCTCTGGTAAGAAAAAGAGTCATGGGGAAGGCTCTTTGGTAATCCCGGTGCACTGAATCATCTTCGACATCTGTTGTTAGTGAGCTCCAAACTTACTCGGACAAATGACAGGTGGCGGTCTTTCTAGAAAACTTTGATATCTTGCTCTCGGTGGCGTGACCACAAGTAAACCTATCCTATCTTGTCTATTTTGGCCAAAGATATCATATGCGTTCCTGCATCTACTTGTTTCCTGAGTCTTGTTTCAGCTTGGTAGGTAGGATACTCGAAGACCGGCGGCGCGCTTTGTTGCATGAGCATGTTGAGATGCTCACATGCATCAAGGATTGGGAGCTAGGAGCAAGTTGGCGGGTAGGGCCGCCACCGTCTGCCGGCCATTGGCACGGGCGGCCGTGCCCATCTTGTGTCGCTGGTGGAGGAGCGGCCCCCGGCCCGACACGCCCTACCGGGCCGGGCCGGCTGAAAGGTCCTAATGGTAAGAGGGAGGGTGAATAGCCTATTAAAAATTCTACAAACAACACTTGAGCAAAACCGGTTAGTAATTAAAACGGCGAACCGTAATAAGCGGTGCTACAAGTATATCTAGGCAAGCCCCCTAAGCAATCAACACTAGGCAAAGATTATGATCTCTAATCACACTCAAGCTACCTATGTCAATCCTAGGTGAACAAGTTGTGCTAGCAAGATATATACTAGAGGCTAAACAAGGATAAGCAACTAAACAAGCTACACAAGGTAAACTAGGGAAGTAATGCGAGATGAGCTAGAATACAATACCACCGTTGTCGAGTAGAGGTTGTGGCCAATCACCAAGTCAATAGAAATCTCCAACGAGCACAAGGCAATTGACAAGATGATTTTTCACCGAGGTTCACGTGCTTGCCGGCACGCTAGTCCCCGTTGTGGCGATACACCCACTAGATGTTCCACAAGCTTAATGGCCGGTGCCAAATCCCCGGTGAGAGCTCAATGAAACAATCACTAGAGGGGATCCACAAGCCACGAGCAATCCACTAGTGCTCCTTTCGTGAATCTCTCGCGGGGTAAGGAACGACCCCTCACAAGTCCACCGGTGTGGCTTCGAACAAGCTCCAATCGAGCTCAACACCGCCTCAACCTCCAAGCCACTAGGGAACCGAGCAAATTCCCAAGAGAAACAAGATCCCGCAGCTCATCCAAGGATGAAGTGCCTCTAGATGCAATCAACAATGCAATGCACTTCAATCTCTCTCAATCTCATCCAAAGAATCGGGTTAGGATGAAGAGATGAGTGGAGGGAGTATCTCAAGCTCACAAGCAAGTAGGAGTGTTCAAATGTGCAAGAGAGAGCCCATGTACCCGGCCATCCAAGTATATATAGCCCTCACCAAACAAAAGAGCCGTTGTGCATTGAAATGGGATTTACGTGCGTTGGACCGGACGCGACTGTAACACCCTAGGTGTTAATTACCAGTTAAGCTATAGATTTGGGCAAAAATAAGTTTAGTTATAGTTGGTTACGTTGTCGGACGAAAAGATGCGGAAAGAATCGTAATCAGGAAGTTACCCCTCGTCGGAAACCCTAACTTTGAAACCCTAGTTTGTCCCCTTTTCTTTTATTCAAAATTTATCAAGATTTTGGGTATGGTTATGATAGCAAAAAGGTAGACATTTCAAAGTTGAGCAAAGTTGGTATTTTGAGTTTTCAAAGTTTAGTTCAAAATTTTAAGGTAATTTTGAATTCGACAAAACCCTATTTACCCCTTTTTCCTTATTTCAAAATCTAGGCAAAATTTGACAAAACTTTCAAAAGCTAGTTTGAAGATCTTGTTTTGTTGCACAAAAAGAGGTGTACAAAGTTTTTCAAGTTTCTATATGTTTTTTAAAAGTAATTTTGAATTCAAATTTCTTCCTTTTTGACCCCAATTCAAAAAGTCATATTTGGAGGCAGAATTTGAAAATCTTCCAATTGTAAAAATTGTAGATCTTGAAATTTTAAGCAAAGTTGCTTTTTGGAGTTTTTCGAGTTCAGTTCAAATTTTGGAAGTAATTTGCAAAAAAACCGAAAGTTAGGGTTTGGGTGCTACTGAGAATCCGGCGGTGGAGCCGCCGTGCTTTAGGGTTCGAGTTTGGGGTGTTAGGTGGTGCGGGTGACGAAGGGGAGCACGTTGGGGTAAGTCGTGCCGCCGGGACCTCACCGCCGGCGAGCTTACACGTCGGTCAAAGCCGACGGCCGGCGAGGTCGGCGCAATTCTTTGGGTTCTTTGAGGCTGGCTTTCTTGGGCCGATCTGGCGGCGTGTGGGCGAGTCGGGCCAAATTCATTGATGAAGCGGTTTCCGTTTAAAATCTGTTTTTCTTTTATTTCAAATGCATGAATAGTGTTATTTCTTGCAAAATTCATAGAAATTGAAACTAGCTTCAAAAATTCTGAAAATTTTTGTAGAGTCTTCTTATGAGTATATGAATGCATGAAAATTATGAAACTTGAGTTTTGAGTAGTTCTTGCATGATTTAAAAATACATTCTTTAATTGAAAAATGCATCTTCCATGATTTTTAGAAAATAAAATATTTATTCAAAAATCATGAAAATTTATTTGGTACTGTTTTATGATGTGTCCTACTTGTATAAAAAGTTTGGAGTTGTTTTTAAATGTTTAAATTATTTTCTATCTTAAGCTCTATTATTTCATGTGGTTTATAAATTGTTTAGTGTCAAATAATTTAGGTTTTTGTGTGACTTTTGGGTTGTTTTGTGAATCATGGATCATACCACAATCAAATGGTCCTTGAGAACTCCTTAGGCAATGGTGATGATATCTTTTAGAGTAGTTCAACAAGTTGGTTTTGTTGGGTTGCAACTTTATCGTGAAGGAAAGTTGTACTCAAGTGTTTATCATTTCATGCATCCATCAAGCATCATATTTATATTTCATCATGCTAAAGCATGCATCATCATCTACGTGTAGAGTATACGAGAGTGAGATGGTTCGCGATGATCAAGCTTCGAAGAAGATCCGATGCTGTCGACAAGGATAATGTCAAGTTTGACTTCGACAATCTTTACGCATAGTCTAACTTTCCCCGCAACACGGGCAAGCCCGGATACATTTAAACCTTTCCTTGTATTTTACAAAGCTTTTACACTTATGTTTATGATATGTTGCATTAAG
This sequence comes from Hyparrhenia diplandra, assembly GCA_015847255.1. Lineage (NCBI taxonomy): Eukaryota > Viridiplantae > Streptophyta > Magnoliopsida > Poales > Poaceae > Hyparrhenia > Hyparrhenia diplandra. The sequence continues at coordinate 60,728 of JADLZK010005760.1, forward strand.
TTCTAGGAGTTGAGTGATAACCTAATTCTTTGCATTATCATCCTTGTTTAATTGCAATATCATCCTTGTTAACTTTGTTTTATTTCGAAAATGCTTAGTGATGCTTAGCCCCTCGCTTAATTAGTTAAGTCTGTTTCTTCAAAATGCTTTACATGAGAATATGGTACCTTTTCGGAAAAGAAAGAGAAGTAGAAATGAATTTGAGATCGGACGGGGACGTAGGTTGAAAGCCGGCGGGATACCTAGGCGTGCTTGTCCCGTGTTGGTCGCGTTTAAGGACCGTCAGGTGGATTGGCCCTTGGATCAAGAATTTGTTATACGGCCACATATACGAGTAAGCCCAAGATCTCGGAGGTGAGCCAAATCGGGAACGCACAACCGCGCACTAGGAGTGGAGAGATGGCGGGAGTACATGTTACCCTCGTGGGTTAAAGTCCCGGGTTGGAGGTGTACGGTACTCTCGGGTGGCGTGGGACGCGGTCCCGTTTTTGGACGGTCCAGTGAGGGTTGACATATGCAAGTTTAAGTTCTACATATGTCGTGTGGTGAGGTATCCCAGTTGGGTTTTAAGCGGTTCGAATCGGCGTTTGCTCCATGAGAAAAGGAGACTTGATCCTCGCACCCTTCTTCGTAGTAATTGATGGAATATGGTTCTGAGGAAAGAAAGTTGGCTTATGAAAGAAATGTTTGCCCTAGTATAGAATCACCTAGAGTATATGAGTTACCAATTTAAAATTAAAATCTTAAAAGTAAGGATTCACTTTTAGTAAGCTTTTACGCAAAATGAGTTCTTGATTCTTGCTAAAACCTTTCCTTGATTCCCCTAAGCCTTTTTGCATTCCTAAGTCTTCTCCTCTTTCTTTGACGGTTAAGTCTTGTTGAGTACTCCCGTACTCGGGGTTTGTTAACCCATTTGCGGGTTTTGACTCGTCTTTGTTTAACCAAGGTTATGTTAGTGGGCACGACATGATGCAGTTTTGTCTTCTAGTTCTACCTAGCTTCCATAATTAAGTTAAGTTTACTCAAATGTAACTTATTCACATTTTGTAAAATTAATGTTATTATTCTTCCGCACTCGATCTATATTTTTGTAACAAATGTTCTAATGTTGTAGCTACTCCTTTGTTGATCCTGGTATGAGTGGTGTAATGTCGGGGTTTCGATGACACTCTGCTGACTTGTTGTCGAGGTCTTTGGGACAATGAAAGGTGCAGTGGGCCCATAATTAGGAGGTTCGGCTACACGCACCGGCCGGGACTCACCGGTGGGTCCGGTCCGGCGTCCGGTCGATCCGACCGGGCGTCGGTCAAACGAGCGGAGCCCCGGTCCCCACTGCGACAACAAACTCTGCTGGCGTCCGGTCGAAGCATCCGGTGGTGGCCGGACTCATCAGCAGCGTCCGGTCGAAGCTCGAATTTTGCCCGAATGCGGTCTTTGTCGTTACTCGACTGGACCCGGCCGTCGGAGCGTCCGGTCAAGGACCCGGCGTCCGGTCCGGCCGTCCGTCGGCAGCGTCCGGTCGCCCCTTTCTGCGAATTTTAGCATCTTATTGTCGCCTTTGCTTCAACCTTGCTTCGCTTCTTGCCATAAGTTGCCAACACGTCGAAGATGATCTCAATATCATGTATGTTAGCATGTCGCGATCGATTAGGCAAGAACGAAGTTAGTGCTCTCTAGTCTAAATGCAATATGCAAGTCAAATGGACCTAGAAGCACTTCGCCAAAGGATTAGTCGCGGCATCCCCTCTTGATAGTCGGCCATCTATCCTAAATGTGATCACACTCTCTATAGTGTCTTGATCACCAAAAGGAAACCCTATTAAGATATACCTTTGTCTTGATCTCCGGGTCCTTTCCAAACCGACAACCGAGCTTGATGATCCGTCATGTCCATCATCCATCGTCCATGTTCATGATCATCATGCCCCACATCATCCATGCAATCCTATCTCTTAAGTCACACTTAGAGCAAAGGATTAGCATAACAAGGTGTCATCAATTTCTAAAACCAAACATGAGATTTCAATCTCTCCCTTTTAGTAATTGATGACAACCATCTAAAAGATATGAAATAAATTCAATTTGATCTTGAATTGCTTGTCCATAGCATTGTGGTCATGAATCAAGGTTTAGACAAACATTTTAAAGTTCGGTTTTGGTTATAGTAACTCCCCCTACATATGTGCTTCCATGTGTTTGGAACAATTTGGCACATATGTATGGATATAAATTGTGGGAGAGATAACATTACCAAAGGAGATGCTAAGGTTTAAAAATTCAGACCTTTGAAGCGTCATACCAATCGAAGTCCTTAGCATCCTTGTAACTAGACATTCATCAAAAACTCGGCATACCCCATAAGATCAACATTATAGGCATAAATGTGAGCAATGTCTAGCAACATCCTATGCATGCTAGTTGGTCAATACACCATCCAATTTTTTAAAAACTAGCATACACCAAGCAATCGTGTATATTGAATTTAGATTGCACCAACATTTCATCATGATCATGCACATACAAATGCACAAATAGTCTATGAGCTTGCTCCCCTATTTGTGTGATCCCTTATCAACATCTTTGTCTTATTTCTCCTCCTTTGTCAACAATCACCAAAAAGGTATAAATAAGAGAAATCAAGTCAATCAAAGGATCAAATGTGGTCTCATCTTGCCTTAACATGTATTCAAGTTTGAACCAAGGACAAGCTTGTTCACACCTCAAATGAATAAGGGTTATCTTGCACCATGTTAGAATACACATCATTAGCTTATTTTCTTGAGTCAACACTAAGATTGCAAGCATATAAACATGTCATATGCCACCACTAGGTCATATAAGCATAGAAAGCAATAGTGGTGCCACATATACATTGAAATCATTTGATTTTCTATGAATGAGCCTATGTCATGAGTTATGTCTAGATGCACTAAACAAGTCCTTAGCATAGTATGAATGCCATGTCAAACAACTTTTACCTTGCTTGTTGTCGAAGGAGAGGGATGTCATATATGTGTGGGGTGCATCAACTCAAGTTGGAGAAATCAGTAATGTTCAATTCTCCCTTTAGCATACAAAACCTCTTCTCATCAAGTGGCTTAGTGAATATGTCGGCTAGTTGATCTTGGTGCCAATGCCCATGATACAAATGTCACCCTTTTGTTGATAGTCTCTAATTAAGTGATGCCTTATGTCAATGTGCTTAGTTCTTGGATGTTGGACCGGATTTTGAGTCATCTTTCTTGCACTTTCATTGTCACAAAACAATGGTATTTTGTCAAATTTGAATCCAAAATCCCTCAATGTAAATCTCATCCAAAGCAATTGAGTGCAATAACTTCCCGCACTAATGTATTCGGCTTCGGCGGTAGAGAGAGCAATACTATTTTGCTTCTTTAAAGACCATGATACTAGTGACCTTTCAAGGAATTGACATGTGCCACTTGTGCTCATTCTATTTATCTTGCATCCTCCATAGTCAGAATCTGAATATCCAATTAGCTCAAACTTGGATCCCTTTGGATACCATGGGCCAATATTTTGTGTGCCCTTCAAATACCTCAAAATTCTCTTAGTTGCCTTGAGGTGACTCTCTCTATGAGAGGATTGATATCTTGCACACATGCCCACACTAAATGCTATATCCGGTCTTGAAGCGGTTGCATAGAGTAAGCTTCCAATCATTGACCGATATTGCTTTTGTTCAACCATATTGCCACTAGGGTCGGGGTCTAGGCTTCCATTTGTACCCATTGGAGTAGACATAAACTTTGCATCTTCTAATCCAAACTTCTTGATCACATCCTTGATGTACTTGGTTTGACTAACAAATGTGTCATTGTTCAATTGCTTGATTTGAAGTCTAAGAAAGAATGTGAGCTCTCCAAGCATTGACATTTCAAACTCTTTGGCCATCATCTTTGCAAACTCTTCACAAAACTCTTGATTGGTTGAGCCAAATATGATATCATCAATATAGATTTGCAACACAAACAAGTCTTGTCCAATCTTCTTGGTGAAGAGAGTGGTGTCCACCTTACCCATCTTGAACCCTTTTGAGATGAGAAAATCTCTCAACCTCTCATACCATGCTCTAGGTGCTTGTTTCAAACCATACAAGGCTTTCTTCAATTTGTAGACATGGTTGGGGTACTTGTCATCTTCAAAGTCCGGTGGTTTTTCAACATATACCAATTCATTGATGAAACCATTCAAGAATGCACTCTTCACATCCATTTGATAGAGTTTGATATCATGAGCACATGCATAAGCTAGTAAGATCCTAATTGCTTCCAATCTAGTAACCGGAGCATAGGCTTCTCCAAAGTTAAGACCCTCTACTTGTGTGTACCCTTGAGCCACTAGTATTGCCTTGTTTCTAACCAAAATTCCATCTTCATTTTGCTTATTCTTGAAGACCCACTTAATTCCAATCATATTGTAGTCCTTTGGCCTTTCCACCAATTTCCAAACATCATTTCTCTTGAAGTTGTTTAGCTCTTTATGCATAGCATTAATCCAATCTTCCTTCTCTAATGTCTTCTCAATATTCTTTGGTTCTTCTTGAGATACAAAGGCATGGTGAGCACAAAATGAAGTCAATCTTCCTCTTGTAATCACTCCACTATTTATGTCACCAACAATTTGATCTAGTGGATGATCTCTTGCAATGGTTGAAGGTTGCATCACTTGCACTTGATGACTAGGATGAGATGGTGTACTCGCTTGTTGATCTTGATCTTCATCATGAGAGCCACTAGTGCTTGCTTCATTTACTTCTATCTCAACCGTAGGGGTAGGCAATGGAGTAACATCATCATCATCAACTTGTCTTGGCCTAATGTCCCCCATGTCCATGTTTTTCATAGCATTCTCTAGGTTGGAACCACCGACATCATTATGATTTTCAACTTCACTTTGAGAGCCTTGGATTTCATCAAATTCAACATCATGAACCTCTTCAAGTTGGCCACTATCCAAGTTCCATACTCTATATGCCTTGCTTGTGGTTGAATATCCAACTAGAAAACCTTCATCATATTTCTTGTCAAACTTGCCCAATCTTGTGCCTTTCTTGAGAATGTAGCATTTGCATCCAAAGACTCTAAAGTAACCAATGTTGGGCTTCCTTACATTCAACAACTCATATGGTGTCTTCCCAAGCATACCATGGCAATAGAGGCGGTTGCTACAATAGCAAGCCGTATTAATTGCTTCGGCCGAAAAGGAGTGGCTAACATTGTATTCACTAAGCATTGATCTTGCCATTTCAATCAAGGTTCTATTCTTCCTTTCAACTACACCATTTGATTGTGGAGTGTAGGTTGGTGAGAATTGATGTCCAATTCTAAGCTCATCATACAACTCTTCAATTCTTGTGTTCTTGAATTCACTCCCATTGTCACTTCTAATCTTCTTGATGGATGTTTCAAACTCATTTTGGCATCTCTTGACAAAGGTCTTGAATAGTTCAAACACATCACTCTTGTCATGAAGAAAGAACACCCATGTGTATCTAGTGTAGTCATCAACTATGATAAAACCATACTTGTTGCCACCAATGCTAGTGTATGTTGTTGGTCCAAATAAGTCCATGTGCAACAACTCAAATGCTTTGTTTGTACTCATTGTGCTCTTGGATGGATGTGCATTGCCATGTTGCTTGCCGGCTTGATATGCTCCACAAGGTTTGTCCTTCTCAAACTTGACATCACTCAAGCCTCTAACCAAGTCATGCTTCACTAACTTGTTCAATTGCTTCATCCCAACATGATCAAGCCTTCTATGCCACAACCACCCTTTGCTAACCTTTGAGAGTAAACAAGTTGTCAACTTGGCTTCTTTTGAGTTGAAGTCAACAAGGTAGAGATCACCATATCTAAAACCCTTGAAGATCATGTTTGCACCATCACCACTAACCACTTCAACTTCTTGACTTGTGAATATGCATTTGTACCCATGGTCACAAAGTTGAGAAACCGACAAGAGGTTGTAATCAAGATGATCAACTAGCAACACCTTTGACAAGCTTTTCTCTTGAGTGATAGCAATCTTGCCTAACCCCAACACATTGTCTTTCTTGTCATTGCCAAATGTGATTGATTCATACTCATCAATGCCCTTGATGCTAATTGATTTGAACATGTGAGAATCCCCGATCATGTGTTGAGTGCACCCACTATCCATTATCCAATGCTCTCCTCCTCCCACGGTAATTGACCTACAAAAGGAGATCAATTCTTCTTAGGTACCCAAACTTGCTTGGCTCCTTCAAGGTTAGTCACCAAGGTCTTTGGTACCCAAATGGCTTTCTTCCTTGAGCCCATACATGGTGCACCAATGAACCTTGCACGAACACCATTGTCCTTCTTCACAAGCATATAAAAATTGTCAAGCTTGATGGAAGAAACATTAGTTCTCTTGTTCATGCACTTTTGCTCTACATGACCCACTTGCTTGCAAGCTTTGCAATCGCTACCATTGTTCTTCACAAAGCTAGTTTTGTGACTAACAAGGGCGGCCTTACATTTTTGGGGATATAGCCCAAACCCTCTTTGTAGAGAGATACTCTTTGGATACCCAAGCACATAAGCAAGTGGTCCTCACCACCATAAGCCTTAGCTAAGATGTGATTGAGCTCCTTCACTTCCCTTTTTAAATAAGCATTTTCATGAATAAGCATGGGATTGCATGAATCTTCACTAGAGATAGATGTGCTAGTGATAGTGCTAGTGGAGGCAACACACGTGGGGTTTGGTTGGTCAACAAGAATGTCACAAGAGATGCTAGCATTGCATGTTTCAACCTTGTCCTCAACCAAAGACAACTCATGCTCTTTGAGTAGAGAGGAATGAGATTTCTCAAGCTTGGAGTGAGACTTCTCAAGCTTCTTATGGTCTACCTTTAGACTCTTATAAGATTCCCGAAGCTCATCAAGTTCTTGCTTAAGGCTTTTCTTTTCCTTATTCAAAACCTTGCATTCCTTCCTACTTTTCTTGTACATAGCAATACAATCATCAAGCATGATTTGCAACTCCACCACGGTGTGAGTTGGTTCCTCATCATCACTATCACTATCACTATCATCATCATCATTCTTAGTGATAGATTGTACCTTAGTGGCCTTAGCCATGAAGCATGAAGAAGATATGTCGAAGAGTGAAATCTTGTCATGCATGGCCACGTGAGCTTGACCCTTCTTCTTCTTACTCTTCTTGTCCTCTTCTTCATCACTTGAGGACGATGAAGCATCACTATCCCATGTAGCCACATGAGACTCATTCTTCTTCTTTGGCTTGTCATTCTTTTCATTCTTCTTGTCATTCTTCTTCCTTGCCTTCTTGATCCTCTTCTCATCTTCACTATCATATGGGCACTTGACAATTAGATGACAATCATCATGGCATCTAAAGCACTTCATGTTGCCTTCATTCTTGCCATCTTTCTTCTTGGAAGAGTGCTTCTTCTTCTTAGAGATGTAGCTCTTCTTGACATATTTGCCCAACTTCTTCACAAAGAGAGCCATGTGTTCATCAATTTCACTTCCACTACTAGAAGTGCCTTCCTCTTCATCACTTGACTCCTCCTTCTTGGACTTGCCCTTGGATGATGAGCTTGCCTTGAGTGCCAAACTCTTCTTGTAATCCTTCTTGTCATCATCATCCTTGTCCTTCTTCTTGTTTGCCCTGTTGATGAGCTCTTGCTTCTTCTTGTCATCTCTATATGAGTCATCGGTCATGACCTCATCAAGTAATTGGTTGGGAGTCAAATCCTTCAAGTTTGTTCTCACAAGCATGGTGATGAACATCCCAAATCTCTCCGGTAAGCACCTCAAGAACTTCATATTGAAGGTCTTGTCCTTGATCTCTTCTCCTAGAGCATTAAAATCATTCACCAACACTTGTATGCGGTGAAACATTTCTGGCACACTCTCATCATCCTCCATCTTGAAGCTATTGAATTGCCCAAGCTTTATATAAGCCTTTGCTTGCTTGACGCCTTCGGTGCCCTCATAGCACGCTTCTAGCTTCTTCCAAATCTCATGAGCAACGGTGAGTGACTTCACTTGCTCAAACACCCGGTCATTGAATGCCTCATGAAAAGCACTCACGGCAATGTCATTAGCTTGAAGTTTCTTTTCTTCAACCGGTGTTGGTGCATCTTATTTTGCTACCTCAAACTTCTTCTCGGTCACAACCCACACTTCTCTATTGATTGACTTGAGGTGTGCGGTCATCTTCACCTGCCAATAGGAAAAACCGGTGTGGCTTTGAACAAGCTCCAATCGAGCTCAACACCACCTCAACCTCCAAGTCGCTAGGGAACCGAGCAAATTCCCAAGAGAAACAAGATCCCCCAGCTCCTCCAAGGATGAAGTGCCTCTAGATGCAATCAACAATGCAATGCATTTCAATCCCTCTCAATCTCACCTAAAGAATCGAAGTTAGGATGAAGAGATGAGTGGAGGGGAGTATCTCAAGCTCACAAGCAAGTAGGAGTGTTCAAATGTGCAAGAGAGAGCCCATGTACCCGGCCATCCAAGTATATATAGCCCTCACCAAACAAAAGAGCCGTTGTGCTTTGAAATGGGATTTTCAGCGTTGGCCGGGGCCGCCAGGCCGGACTCACCGGTGGGCGGTCCGGCGTCGGTCGGTCTGCCGCGACAGAGCGCCCAAATCACAAACGACGGAGCCCCTGGTCCCACTGCTGACAACAAACTCCGCGTGTCCGGTCGAAGCATTCGGTGGTGACCGGACTCATCCAGCGAGCGTCCGGTCGAAGCTCCGAATTTTTCCCGAATGCAGTGCTCTCTATTACTCGGACGGACTCGCCGACCGAAGCGCCCGGTCAAGGACCCGGCGTCGGTCGTCGTCCGGCCGACGCGTCCGGTCGCCCTTTCCTGCGAATTTCAGCATCTTGTTGTCACCTTTGCTTCAACCTTGCTTCGCTTCTTGCCATAAGTTGCCAACACGTCGAAGATGATCTCAATATCATGTATGTTAGCATGTCGCGATCGATTAGGCAAGAACGAAGTTAGTGCTCTCTAGTCTAAATGCAATATGCAAGTCAAATGGACCTAGAAGCACTTCACCAAAGGATTAGTCGCGGCATCCCCTCTTGATAGTCGGCCATCTATCCTAAATGTGATCACACTCTCTATAGTGTCTTGATCACCGAAAGAAAACCCTATCAAGATATACCTTTGCCTTGATCTCGGGTCCTTTCCAAACCGACAACCGAAGCTTGACGATCCGTCATGTCCATCATCCATCGTCCATGTTCATGATCATCATGCTCCACATCATCCATGCAATCCTATCTCTTAAGTCACACTTAGAGCAAAGGATTAGCATAACAAGGTGTCATCAATTTTAAAACCAAACATGAGATTTCACCGCAAGACGCGTGGACGGTACAACCGGGCCGTGCCGGCTTTCTCGGCCGCCAATTTAGTGTGGGCGGGCGGGGCGGGCTCGGGCTGCATGCCCATATATAATCCCTAGGGACTGGGGCGGCTCTTAACTAGTGCTTTAGCACCTGCCAGGACTGTCGAGGGATTTTTTTTTTTAACCACAGTCTAAAATTCACTCACACGGGGAGTCGAACTCAGGACCTGTGGAGTGCCCCGCTCGAGTATCCTAACAATCGAGGCTAGGACCCTTTGGCGCAATTGCCTTTGGGTGCATAGGTTTTTTTTATTAAGCGGGTGCGAATACGGTGAAAATGTGATCATAATCATTGTTTTGTGATTTTATGGTGGGTGCCCACAGCCATATACATGGAGAGGCTATGACGCCGACCTAAGGGTTAAAGACGGGTTTTAGAGGCGAGAGATATAAATTTAGATATTTTTCAATAATACTTTTTTTTTAGAAAAAGGTCAGCATTGTTTCCTGTTTGATAATAAATAAATTTAATAATTGATTGTCAATTACTTCCTCCATCCCAAATTATAAGTCGTTTGACTTTTTTTGGCTCCAAGTTTGACCATTTGTCTTATTCAAAAAATTTTGCGTAAATATTGTCAAATTCAAGTCATTCTTTAAGAACTTATACTAATAAAAGAAAGTCACGGCAAAAAAATGATATTTTGCATAAATTTTTAAATAAAGTTTGTTATAAAAAAGTCAAACGACTTATAATTTGGATGGAGGGAGTACTTAAGAAAACAAAAGCGGCACTTTAATCCCAACCGTGGATCGTGCTACCTGTCACCCACTTGCGCCATGACACTTTTTTAATCCAAAACGAGAGGCGCACCGTGCACCGGTGCAAACGAGCAGCAGATAGTTTTTTGCGCCTCCAATTCCCATCCTCCTCTGCTTCGTCGTGCCTGACGACACCCACCGGCTACTATCCGCTCAATCAGCAATCGCTCGCTCGATCCATGCTGGCGCACCCGAACGTCGTGGTCCGGCCGTCGGCCAACAAGGAGCCGCTCTTTTCCTTCGGCGTCATCGCCGACGTGCAGTACGCCGACATCCCGGACGGGCGGTCCTTCCTCGGCGTGCCACGCTACTACCGCCACAGCATCGCCGTCCTCCGGCGCGCCGTCCAGAGGTGGAACGGCGAGAGGAGCGTCAGGTTCTGCATCAACTTCGGCGACATCGTCGACGGCCTCTGCCCCAAGGACAGGTCGCTGGCCGCCGTGCAGGCCGTGGTGCGCGAGTTCGACGGCTTCCGCGGCGGGCCCGCGTACCACATGCTCGGCAACCACTGCCTGTACAACCTGCCCCGGAGCGAGCTGGTCTCCGTGCTGCGGATGCCGTCGGCGTCGCCGGGGCGCGCGTACTACTACTTCTCGCCGTGGCCCGGGCACCGGTTCGTGGTGCTGGACGCGTACGACTTCAGCGCCGTGGGGTGGCCGCGCGACCACCCGGTGTCCTTCGCGGCGCGGCGGTTCCTGGAGAAGCGGAACCCGAACCACGACAAGAACAGCCCGACGGGGCTGGCGGGCACGGACCGGCGGTTCGTGATGTTCAACGGCGGCGTGGGTGGCGCGCAGCTGCGGTGGCTGGACGGCGTCCTCGGCCGCGCGGCGCGGCGCGGGGAGAAGGCCGTCGTGTGCAGCCACCTGCCGCTGCACCCGGCCGCCGCGTCACCGACGGGGCTCATGTGGAACTACGAGGAGGTGATGGACGTCGTGCGCCGCCACGGGGATGCGTCGTCGCGTGCCTCGCCGGGCACGACCACAAGGGCGGGTACGCCGTGGACGACCGCGGCGTGCACCACCGCACGCTCGAGGCCGCGCTCGAGTGCCCGCCGGGCACCGACGCGTTCGGCCACGTCGAGGTGTATCCCGACAGGCTGAGGCTCGTTGGATCGGACAGAATGGCCAGCACCGAGATGCTGCTCAGCTCCTCCAATGAGCTGGCTTCTGCGTAGAACCTCCCCTGCTTGCTGCTTCTGCTTGTGCTTGTATGAACTACATGAACACCGACACTTACTCTTGTTCTATTCCTGCCATCGTCGCTAGCGTTTGTTTCTTGTAGTTTGTATCGTACAGAGTTGACAGCTGAATCATGGATGATACCAACGAACCTAATAACCAATGTACAATCCAAAACGCGGGTCAATGGCACGGCTCATATCTTGGACTGTACTTGGAACACCAATGCAAAAAAAACGAGACATATATACTACGTTTAAATTATAGTTGGTTTGACTTTGTTGACTCAAGTTTGACCACTTATTTTATTAAAAAAATGCAAACATAGTCAAGTTTAAATCATTATTAAGAGCCTTTTGTTAATAAAGAATGCCACATGAAACAATCGGCAAGCAACCGAGTGATCGGCTCATGATAGTATTTAAGTTGGTTCCTGTGGCCTAAGCAATTCGTCTCCCCTACCCGAAGCTTTCTCAAATCGACAAATTTTTTTTGTCAAAAAAAAAAAAAAAAAAAAAACTCGACAAATGTTACCCAGCGAAACTAGATGAGGATGTGGGCCAGCGTCTCCACTCCGCTGCTTGGTCGGGGCTCATACTATTCCTACTAGATCGACGGAGACATACTACTCGATGATAGCGTCGTGCGGTGATGAACCACTAGGTGCACTTCTCCGAGCACCATCTGGGGCTCTTCAAGGTATTCGAGCTCTCCATCATCTACGATGTGCCGAGGGCCCGCGCTCTGTGTCTTTTCCGCGACTGTTCGCGCAGAAAAGAAATCCGAAGAGGGCGAGTGATCTTTCAACTAATGGGTGTGTTTAGCACCCCAACTTTCTCTCTAAATTTCACTATGTAAAAAGAAGATTCCCCATCACATCAAAAAATATCGGCACATTTATTAAGTACGAAATGTAGGTAAAAAAATAAACTAATTACACAGTTTAGATGTATATTGCGAGGCGATTCTTTTTGAGCCTAGTTACGTCATGGTAGGATAATATTTACCACTAACAAACTAAACGTCTTACAGTCTTTCGATGTGACATTCCTCCAAAATTTTGCACCAAATTTTGGGATCTAAACACACCAAATGAAACCAGGTTGTTCTTTTGATCTGACCAAAGAACACTTTCTTTTCATGGCATGCCTCTCAAAGTTTCTCTTTCTATCACGAGAAGATATGAGCTTAGATATTTTTTTTTTTTGATACGCCATTTATTATTTTACTATAGCGACATGCATTCAGATATTCGGTTCATCACACCAGGTAATTTTAATGTTTTGATTATTTATCGTTTTCTATTTTCATTCTTAGCAATTAACATCCTAACTTATTTATATATTTTTTATACCCGCCGCAACGAGCGAGGAATCCTCCTAATTTAAAAAAAAAAGCAAACAAAAAAATCCTGAAAATCCCATCAAGCGTCGACATGCCATAAGTCACACGATTATCCCGGCGAGACACTCGCATTACGTGGCCACCTGTGCTTAAATCACATGACCTCAGCCCTCGCGTCTTCCTCCCCTAATCACTCCGCCCATAAGCGTCCTCATTTTATCTCCATTCAATTTGAAACGAGTCTTTGAGACCACAAACGGATTAAAATGAAAAAAAAATATTGTCAACTACAAGGTTTTACTACTTTTCGAGATCTCCAATTTTGATTTTAGTTGTTAGGAAAAGTGAGAAATGAACTTTGCTTTCAGTGTGTTTGATTGGTCGTGCATATGGTGTTGATCCGGATCTCAAGAGCGCTGAGGAGGTGACTACCGATGTAAAAGCAGGAGTGTTGCTGGAAAGACTTGTCAGTAAGATGGAGGAATTATCAAATTGTCCAGCGCAGATCGAGTAGGAGGAAAGTGTGATGATCATCACAGTGGGATCTATTCACTATTGGGTGCTCAATCCTTAGTCTTGTGGGTTTGGAATTTTTAACTACCTCTCCATTCCAAATTATAATATTAGAGAGTCAAAACCTCTCAGGCCTGACCAAATTTAAAGCATTTATGATACAAACTAAGTAGTATTGGATTCTTTATTAGTTATATTTTGATAGTATGTCTAGTTGATGTCATAAATTTCTATAATTCTCTCTATTTTTTTTTTACCAAACTTAAGATATTTTGATTCTCTAAAATTTATGAAATGACTTATTAATTTGGAATGGAGGGAGCACAGACTTGAGTCTGCACTTTTGGGAGAGCGCCGGAAACCTGTTATGTACTCCTACTATTATAGAAGTATAAACTACACCATGAGTCCTCATACTGTTTGGCTCTTCCCATCCCCGTCCTCAAACTTTCAAAAGTGACTATGTAGGTCCCTCATCTTTAGCTGTGGTGCATGGGCGGTCCAAAGGTAGCCACACCAGCTTCCTAATCCGACATGGTTGCGCCACCGTGTGGCTAAGCGATGCAAGTTGGGAGCATCGTTTTTTTTTTTCAAAACCCCCCTGTCTCAGTCAAAAGAGGAGAGCCGGGTCATCGCGCTCACCGGAGACATCTACTGCTACGTCCGCATGTCGTCCCCCGTGTCGTCCGGGTCGTACCCGCTGTCGCCGCCATCCATTAGTACTCCATCCACGTCCTTCACGCGCAGCTTGGCCGTGGAGCTGGAACCCAGCAAACCTCCACCTCCTCTCCCCTTTCCTCATCGCGCACCCCATGTCCCCACCACCGTCCGCACCACCACCTTCCCGTTCCCCACCTGTCTCTGCCCTCGGGGATCGAGAACACCAAAGGATGCAGACCGGGGCTCTTCCCCCGCGCCTCTATCCATGACTTGGCCGAGTTGCGCGGCCCCATCCTCGCGTGGACTAAAGCGCAGCCTGACCTCGGTTGTTGTCATCATCGTCGCCGACTTCTTCTGCGGATGGGCTCAGTCGTTGGCTTGCGAGATTGGCGCCGCAGGGATCATGTTCTCATCATCCCGCACTCGATCTTCCACCGCCTAGTGAGGCGCCCCACGGAGGTTGACGACGACGATGAGTTGTTGCCGTCGCGTTCCTAGCGATTCCCGCGAGCCATCATACCAAAGGACGTGGGCGTGGCGGAACTAGGGGGGACAATGCCCCCCTAAGATGAGACAAATTGTTAAACAACTTTGCTACAGCCTTATGTTATTATGGGTTGTAATCTAGTTTGAACTCTTGTAGATTTTGAGAAGAAGACCGGCGATCTGTCTAAGGAGCTTGACATTGTGTGTACGAATCGTGATTCCCTCACCCTGAGGTTTCAGGACGCCGAGAAGCAATCTACCGGTAAGCCTAGCAGTAATACTTTTCATGCAAAAAAAAAATGGTTGAATGTGTTTTTTCCTTGTATTGTCTTGGTCTTTCCCCTTTGAGTTGATTGTCCGGTATCTCTCTGCCAGTGGAGAGTGCTCTTGATAATGTATAGGAATTACATGGCAAGCACTCTTGACGAGCAAGATGTCGGCGTCGATGAAGTAGAACTTCTGTGGAACACCTTGCGACAACTAGGGGTTCGAGTTCAACTCGTTCAAGGTCTTTGGAGCCCTGGGGAGCTACCTAAAGCGACCCGGTCGAGGACACGGGCTTCAAGCGCGTCTAGGCGGTGGGCCCCATGGCAGACGACGTGGGTGCCCGCGGCGGGCTTGCGGAACTCAGCGCGTGCTGGACACATTCCCGGAAGGTTCGGTCGTGTACATGTCGATTCGCGGCCGGGCGGTCTTGACCCCCATCATGGCGGCGGCGTTTGCGAGGCGCTGGAGCGTAGTTCAATGTCATTTGTGTGGGCCGTGGCAACGCCGTGGCCTCCGACGGCTTCAAGGCGCGGCGTCGCGGCGGCGGGTCGTGGTGTGGTGGTGCGTGCGTGGGCATCGTGGGTGGCGCGCGCCGCGGCACCCGGCGTTGGGGTGGTTCATGACCCGCTGCGATTGGAACTCGCTGCTAGAGGCGGTGGTCGCGGGGCGACCAAGCTAGCGTGGCCGATGGGAGTTTTTGGACACATGACTGCTCGTGGACGAGGTGCGCGTCGCTGTCCACGCGTGCAAGGGCAGCCTCCTCTTTGTCCCTGACGTGGGTGGGCGAGCTGGTGTCCGTGTTGGCCGACGCCATCAGGGCGCAACGTCAGGGGCTGCACCAAGGCTTTCGTAGCAGCAGATGCCACCAGCGAGCATGATGGCCCGACTCTCCTCTTTTGATTGAGGCAGAGGGGTTTTGAAAAAAACGATGCTCCCAATTTGCATCAGCCACGATGGCACGACCACGTCGGATTAAGAAGCTGGTGTGGCTGCCTTTGAAACACCCATACGTCACGACAAAAGATGAGGGTCCTGGATAGTCGCTCTAAAAGTTTGAGGACACGGATGAGAAGCAAAAGACCATTTGTGTCTAATAAAAAAATAAAGAAAACTCTAACACTGGTCTAGAGAAAAGCCCATTTAGGCAGGCCCAATTGAAAAGCCCAAACGCGGATATAAATGGAAGGAGCAACAACGGCATCATTGGCTTCGCAAAAACCTCACCACGGTCTCCAATCCATCCTTTCCTTATCCCTCCCTTCCCCTTCCTCTCCCTTGCTTCGCCATGGCAACCATGTCCCTGCGCTCCCTCGCCATGGCCATGGCCGACACCGCGCTCCCGCCGGCCCACAAGCTCCTCCCCACGGTCTCCCTCCCGCTCCTCTCCTCCACCCACGCCACGCCGCTGCTCCTCCGCGCCAGCCGCCGCCTGCCGCTCACGCCCCTCGTCGCCTCCTCCGACGCCGTCGAGGCGGGCGTCGAGTGGGTCGACGAGGATGAGGAGGAGGCCGGAGAGGCCTTCGATGAGGAGGCTGGGGAGGTTGAGGAGGAGGTGCTAGCCTCAGGTGACGAGGGTGAGGTGGAGTACGCCGCGGTCGAGCCACCCGAGGAGGCCAAGGTCTACGTTGGGAACCTCCCCTACGACATCGACAGCGAGGGACTCGCGCAGCTCTTCGACCAGGCCGGCGTCGTCGAGGTTGCCGAGGTGAGCCGAGCGCGCCTCACCCCCAACTTTCCTATTGACTATATGACGCGTGACGTTCAGTTGGTTATAATTGCTTGTTGTGCTTTGCCAAAACTTAGTTTTTACTGCAATAGCTTGTGCTCATTGTGAGTGTGGCTCTTCCAGTTGTTTCCTGTAACTAAATACTGCTCAGTAAACGTTTGATTCTGTCTAATTCATGTTGCCCTCCTTCATAATGTGGTGTTTCCACCAGTATGTTGCTATCATATACTCATGTGTCTTAGTCTATGGTACTTACTGTCAAATGTTCCTAGAAATTGCATTGTTCGTTTAGGCTACTCTTGTTTTTAAGAAAATATTCCTTGAGTTATTGAAATTTCTTCCATTGAGGTTGTAAGCTTGATAATGTTTTATGCAATTTTAGGTTATTTACAACAGAGAGACTGGCCAGAGCCGTGGGTTTGGCTTTGTTACCATGAGCACTATTGAGGAAGCTGACAAAGCCATTGAGACGTTCAACCGCTATGTAAGCTCATTTCTGTCCTCTATTTTCTCTGTTCTTCTCCAGAGTTAAAACAGAATTGTAATCCACTAAATCTCAATACTCTCATCCTCTGCATTCCTTCATGCTGTGCTGTCATTATACATGGAAATTGAATTTCATTGAGGTTCAGAACTTGAGATGACCACACATCACACATCTCATCTCATGGAGAAGAGGCAGTCCTGTTAGGCTCATCTCATTTTATCTGGTGGCTTAGATCAAAGGGGCACATATGTCTACCACTTTAAAGCATGTAGACTATTTCTGCACCTAGTAGGGGAGCACATATATGGCCGAAAATTGTGCTGAATAGATGACTAACCAACTTATTTTATCCAGACATCCTCATATTTGATCACCAACTGCTTAATAAAATACACCTTTAATGCTATTTCTGCACCTAGTAGGGGGAGCACATATATGGCCGAAAATTGTGCTGAATAGATGACTAACCAACTTATTTTCTATAGGACATTAGCGGGAGGCTTCTGAGTGTAAACAGGGCATCTCCTAGGGGCACTCGCATGGAAAGACCTCGAGACAATTTGCACCTGCTTTCAGAGCTTATGTTGGCAACTTGCCATGGCAAGTTGATGACTCTAGGCTGGTGCAATTGTTCAGCGAGCATGGAGAAGTCGTTAATGCTACGGTTGTCTATGATAGAGAAAGTGGGCGCTCACGAGGATTCGGTTTTGTAACGATGGTGTCAAAGGAGGAACTTGACAATGCTATTTCTGCTCTGGATGGACAGGTGAGGACAATTTCAATTATTTTTCTTAGCAGTGAAATACTAATGAACAAGGTAAATATGGAAGCACTGAACTAATATTAATTATTTTATAAATTAACCATAGGAATTGGACGGTCGCCCTCTTCGAGTGAATGTTGCAGCAGAGCGACCACAGAGGGGCTTTTGATGCGGTTGTACTAAGAGATGTCTGCTTGTTTGTAATGGGCATGGAGACACAACGGAGGAGCAATGGCACAAATTAGTGGAAGCTGATACTGTCACAAGTTGCTAGATCCCTCAGCTTCCTGATGTTTGGTTCTTGCCACATAGCTTTTTGATGCTTCTCTTGGCAGCTGGACTTAATGTTTTACTATTCTTGTCGACAGCACGAGTTAAATTTGTTGAAGTAGGCTTCTATGTTCTATCCTGATATGCCTTTATCGGATTCTCATCGTGGCAAAAATGTTTGTTGGTGAAACTGTAGGAGCAACCCAAGATTATTTATATACCAGCCGTGTTTTGTAGGAGCAAACTAAGATTATTTATACCAGCAGTATAAAACCGTACCCAGAGTATAGCCTTTACATTCATCTCTCGGCTGTTGTATCATAGCATCTGCATCCTTGACAGTCTAATGGCTGATTCCAGATGCATTCCCCCAAATCGTTTAAATCACAAAATTTGAATGGCAGCTGTGGCTCCGAAGAACATAAGAACACGGGGGCAGCTTTAGAGAAACAAACGTTTCATCTACATTATTTCCAATCCAGCGCATTATAGAGACAGTATGGTTCATATATTTACAACTGTAGCGATTTGATTGAATGCCTCACCCTGACTGGGTGAGGATAACATCTGGCATTGCTAGGGCGATCATCTTGCGTGCAACTGGGATTCCTTGCTAGTGAGCGGCACGTAGCGCACAGACGTCTCGTCTCTTATGCCGACCGTGCCATCCAACTTCTTGTCCACAACCTTCAGCTCCTGGAAGACTGTCCCGACAGGGATCACCATTCTGCCACCGGGCTTCAGCTGCTGGATCAACGCCTCTGGGATCTGCGGTGCTGCAGCTCCGACATGGATGGCGTCATAGGGTGCCAGCTCTGGCCAACCTTCCCTGCCATCTGCATCCATTTTAATCAACTGTTAGTGCATCAGGTGTTAAGGGTACACGGAGTATAGAACAACCAACAATGCTGAATGCACCTAAGGCCAGAGTGCCAGACTAAGGAATACTAAAGCTGCTGCAAAATTCCCCATACAAGGACAAGAACCTCACAAATAGGGGAGATCCTGATGGTATGACAAGCAATATAACAAAACCTTGCTAGTAGGAGACAGAAGTATTGGACAACCTCATTAGCTGAATCAGGTTCCTTTATTCAATCAATAAAAGAAAATGGACAAGTGCTATGGAAATGATATTTTCATCTGAACTATAACTCAGCTCACAGCAACTAAGTTGTTACTTGTTATATGTACACCTAAGTCAGCATTGAACCCGTCAGAAATTTCCTGGTTCAACATTACTGAGTTTTATGATAGCACAAAACAAGCTAATATTTACCAGCAACATGTATACTGAGGGATCCATCATTTAGCAGTGGGGCTGCTGCACTTTTCTTGATGTTTTCAATAGAAGTAGCAACCAACTCTGGGATATGTTCAACACCAACTGCTCGTCCTTCTGGTCCAACCATCAGCCCAAAGCAAGCAGTTAGGTATCCAGTGCCTGCAAAAGATATCAGAAACAAGCAAACACAATGAGTTTAACAACAAACATATGATGGTCTGGCACAGACAGCGCTCCCAGGAGTCTGATTTTGGACACTGGGGCTAAATGGAGCTCCCTAGCCGGCACTGCCCAGGCCAGATAGTGCCCAAGCAAACAACCCCATAGAATCCAAGAGTGTTTTCATCCCTATGAATCTGGCAGTATCAACGGTGATTGCTTAGTTACATCAGTTTGGAATAAATGAAAAATGTTATATAACCATGGATTGTACTTAAATCTTCAAAGTTAGGGTAAGGGAGGGTAATGATCAAATATGGGGAGTTCTCTCGTGTAAGCTGATGCACAGCTCTGCATCTTGCATCTTTATTAAAGTGTGTGCAAGTTGTGATTTGTGGAGGACATGTGGAATTGTAGAAAGTCAGATTACTAGTATTTTTGGACCAGATTACTAGGGAGGAAGTCAGATTTAATGATGCAAGTAATAATCTGAAACAAATAAATTACTAGTATTTTTTTCTTGAAACAAGGACCAACTAAGGCCTCGTTTGTTTGTAGTGATTCCTGCCCAGAATAATTCCTGATGAAGTCTGGTATATATACAAATTAAAACTAAGCATTCCCGGCTCAAACAGTTCCTGGAGGGGATTCCCCAGGAACCAAACAGGCCCTAAGTTATTAAAACTCTCAGCTGAGGATCCAAAATACAACTAGAATAGACTGCATTTTCTAAAACTAGTTGATCTCGACCATGGAAGAAAATCGTCAAACTAGAACGAATAAACACAATAATTTTACCTGACCCAACATCGAGAGCTCGCATTCCAGGCTGAAGATTCTTCTCCAGGAGCTCCAGGCAAGCGGCGTGCATGTGTGGCGCCGATATCGTGGCGTTGTACCCGATCGGCATGGGGCTATCGTGGTACGGTGAGGCCCCAGGTGGCACGAACAAGCCCCTGTCGATGGCCTGCATCACCTCGGCGACTTTGGTCGACCGTATGACCCCGTACCTCTGGAGCTGCTCAACCATGGACTTGTTCTTGTCACTTGCACCGCTAGACCACAGGCCATGATGCTGCATCAGGAGGAGTAGCAGGAGGAACGAAATCAAATTGAACCTCTTGTTGTGCATTCTCTCTCGTCAACGCAACGCAATTAATGGAACGAACAAACAAAGCAGACTCGAGAACTCTATAGTGGACAAGTGGACCGAATTCTGAAAATCATGGCAGCATATCAGACTCGTAAATCTTTCGAGTGTAATCCTATGTCAGTCGGACGACTTGTACTAGGATACGCAGCAGAATTGTGATCGGGTGGATTGCGGTTGGCATAGGTTGGGAATGGGAGCGAACGCAACAACCACACAAGCATCTCCCGGAAATAGAAGTACCGTCACCACCAAGGTTGGGTTAGGGCCTATCGATCGCAGGATGGAACCAAACAGGGCAATCCTTGCCCAATCCGAGAAGCATGGCCGACGATTCGAAGCGATTGAGCAAAACTTACGGATTGGGCGCGGGGGCGGGTGCGGGAGCGGGAGCGGGAGGAGAAGCAAGAGAGGATGGAGCGGAGTACCTCCATGGTGATGGTGGCGCGGGGCTGGAGAGAGATGGCGCCTCGATTCTTCACTGGGGTTCGGGGTGAGTGGCGGGACCACTTGAGGCCGGCAGTTGAAGGTGGGGTGGAGGCTGGAGGAATCGGCCGGAGACGAGACGGAAGGGAAGGAGAGGGAGGATTCGAGATGGCACAGCGCAGGTGGGGACGACGAACCGAACCGGATGCCGCTGCTTTGCACTTGGCACAAGCACAACTGCACAAGCCACCGGAATCCGACTCTGAAAGTATGGCCCATCCAAATTACCAGACCAACACGGCCCATCCTGGGCTTACGGCTGGGATGGTGGGAAAAAAAAAATCAGGCTGGATTTTATATGTAGTAATTGCAAAATTTATCCTTCTAAAGTCTTAATAATGAACGGATCCAGTCATGTTTATATATATCTAACCTTAGCTTAGAGCAACTCCAACAGCTTGGCTCAATAGAAAAGCTAAATTTCATTGTTTAGCCATTTTGGTAAGTAAAAAACTTGTCAAAAAAGAAGAGATCCACAACAGATGCTATTTTACAAAACTATATAGCAATGGCTATGGCTGGGTATATATGACCACCAAGATTTGAAGAATAACAAGTTTGCTATTTTACAAAATCATATAGCATGTCTCTTGGAGTTCAATTTTTCTCTAAAAAACCACATATAGCCAACCTAACAAGGATAACATATTTCTTGGAGTTGCTCTTAAGCTCCATGATGAATGTTAGAGGGAATTAAGGTGGCAGGGTGGGTAAATAAAGCCAAAAAAAAGTAGAGTTGTGGTGACAGCAAACACACAATCACCAACAACTCTATTCTGGCTGTTCGGCTGATGGTTTAGGTGGCCGATAAGCCGAATGAAGTTGTTTTGTTGTGAGAGAGAAAACAAGTATACCGTAACTGCAGTAGGAGATAACCAAATGTAAGAAGTTGATGGCAGATTATTAATCCCAAGCAGGCATGCACTCAAATGGATAACCATGTTACTTAGTGGACTAGTTTTGTGGGTTCCAGAGTCGTCTATCCTTGCTTCGAGTAAAATCGAGCATGGCGTCTAATTACTTTTAGGTAGAAAAATGAATTCATTATCTTAACTTTTTACATACGAAAAGGATTCGAATGACTAACAACAAGGTTCTTGATGAGTTCTTTGAACAGCCTTGACAGGTCTCTATAGCAAGCGAACAGTGCTTCAGCACTAAAATTGAGATAAATGTAATCCTTAGTTTCAATTCCAGAAACATATAGTTCTCTGATGATACACTAACACAACTTGCTTCCAAAAAAAGAGAAAGAGAAACGTTGCAGTTCAATATTCGAGTTGGTGAACAAACATTAAAAAAAAAAATAGAGATGTAACATGGCAGATGAAATATGTAATTTCATGTTTTGGACACTTCTTGACAGCTTTGACAAAGCTAGAAAGAATGAATAGGATAAGTTGATGGCCCCTGTGTATTCGAGAGTAAAAGAAGTAGATGGCTAACTCAGCTCTGACAAAAATGCTGTTCTATTATCCTAACCATAAGGATATTGCAATCAGTGAATCCTACTAAGAATTTTTTATGGGCAAGGGTTAGGGTATCTTGCATGTACATCATTGATCTCAACAAGAATTTCCTCAGGAAGATGGACTGTAGTTGCCTGAAGAACTTCATCAAGTTGCCACAATTTAGTCGCACCGAAAACAGCCGATGCCACAAGTGGATGTCTCAAGACAAATGCTGAAAGCAACAGTAAGCAAGGGATCAGCAGAAAATGGTCAAATGCAACTTCACATCAAGCAAATTCATTAAGAATAACTTACCAATCGCTAAGGTCACTGGAGAAATGCCATACTTTGCAGAAATTTGTGTGTATTCCTAATAAAATAACAGAGACTGTTATGTAAGCAGTTAAAAGGGGATTGAATGCCATACAAATCATTTGCGCACCTTCACAGCTGCTTTCACTTTGGGGCTCTGCAGTTTGTATCGGGATTCGCCTTCAGAGTATCTCCCTACAATGGAGGGTCACTAACGACACAGTGGAACCAAACTAAAATGGAAGAGAGAGAATTCGAACAGACTATAAACCTTTCAAAAATTCAGAACGCGGTACCTTTGAAAAAATTCATTCTTGCATCTGGTGGACCACAGTTATCAGATGAGTGATACTTTCCTGAAAGTATACCCATTGCCATTGGGCTGTAAGCCAGCAAGCTGATTCTGCAAATACCATAGTTCAACAATGGAAATTCAGAAGAAAAAGAATTGTATAGAATGAGTGAAAATGGAATACAATTTGGAAAATATCTTAATCAAGAACAAATACGAGATGGCAATGCTATTTTTTAACTAAACAGATGTCAAAATTTGTCAATAGTCACTAGTATAAATAGACATCTGAAGATGATGGTCAGTTACAGGGCTTTGGAAAGTGTCAGGCATACCTCTCATGATGGCAGCATTCTGCCAATCCAGAATCAAAATTTCGGCACAGCAAATTATATGCGTTCTGCAAAAACACAGGAAAAAAAAAATGTAGAGTGATTACAGTACAACAAATAAGATCAAACTGTGCTGCTTACCTGTACTGTCAGTAGCTTTGGAAGCAACTGAAAATCCTTACTCAGCTGAAGAAACTTCATCAAGCCATATGGTGTCTCGTTGCTAAGGCCAATGTACCTGATCTAACACCAGCAATCCATAAGTGTGCAGCCTGAACATTTTCACTAAAAATGGAAAAATGGAAAGTTCAAAACAGCACCTCGACGACATACCTTGCCAGCATCTATTGCTCTTCCAAGAGCCTCCAGTTGTTCTTCCATTGGAACAGACGTGTACTGGCAGTTCGGATCATACTCCGTCTCACCAAACATCGGAACATACCTGCAAGTAGGGAAAAAAAAACTGGTGGTTAAGGCCTCAGGATGCATAGACATGCAATAAAATGGGAGGCAAGAACACAAGCTACTAAGCCAGAGACCGATCTGGCCAGTGTATCTGGTAGAGGTCGATGTAGTCCACGCCTAGCCTGCGCAAACTGCACAAGATCAAATGAACATGGCACACATTAGCTATGAACGGAAAGAACCCAGAGCCAACTGTTCAACATTCAACAACAATACATTTTATTCGAAATCGTCAATCGGGCTCACTATTTATGGAGTTTGCATTACAAATATAGACTAAGCCTGCCCTAGAGCTGAAGTGACAAGCTTTCGAACTACCTGAAGACACAATTAAACTAGCTAACATCTGAACACAAGAACAATATGAAGTTTTGCAGAGCAAACAGAGAAGAAAGTCTACCAATTGACAACCTGCCATCGATTGCCTCTGCGATGTTCTGCGAATCCAGAGATGTAGGCCCGCCGCGAATCCACGTCATCTGCCCTGAAGGCCCGGCAACCTGCCTCCCAGCACAGCATCATTCATCAAACAAAGCATTGAGTTCGTTCACCACTGCCACTGGTGTCGCCATACAACCAACTGAAATCACTATACAAAACTCTAGAAGGGAAGGGGGCAGGATCAGGATCGTTGCTCACCTTGGTTGCGACGACGACGCTGTCCCGTGGGGCCCGGCGAGCCCGCAACCAGCGGCCGAGGAGCTCTTCGCTACGCCCGCGCGTCTCACAGCGCTGTGGGACCGGATACCTGACAAGCAAACAGGTTTGCAGATGTCCCCGCAAAATAGAAGGAAATCGAGAGTGGGGATGACGGAGCAGGCGAGCCTACATCTCGGCGGAGTCGAAGAAGTTGACGCCGGCATCGTAGGCGGCGTCGAGGAGGCGCAGCGAGCTCGCCGCCCCGCTCTGCTCTCCCATCGTCATCGTCCCTGCAGGAATTACGCACACAAGCAAGCAGGAGAGTCGTTCGGTACGGTCTGCCAGGGAGGGGGAGAAGAGGGGGAGCTTGAGTTCGAACCGAAGCAGAGGCGGGAGACGGGCGGCAGGTCAGGAGCAAGGTGGAAGGTCGGCATGGCCATTCTTGTTTGTTTCCTCTGATGCTCTGCTCTGCTCGGAGGAGGAAGATGCTAGTGCACCCTGGCTACGCCGCCTGGGGCACCATCCACCTGCTCTGCTCGGAGCAGTGGAGCTTGGGGTCCTTTGGACCGTTGGAAGAGGGGAGACCCGGAGAGGGCGAGTCCGCTTGCTGCTGCCGCCGGCCGCACGACGGCACGAGACTGACTGCCTGGCTGGAGGGTGGAGAGGTGGAGATTGGAGAGAGACGCGGGGGATGGCGCAGGAAAGAGAGGCGCCCTGGCTGGAGGATAGATAGATCGGCCCAGCCCAAGGAGGCCCATTTAATTTTTTCTTGTGGCGATATGCTATCACGTGTAATTATTTTCTTAGTGATTAAGCAAGCAGAGTATTTTTTTTGTATACTCTTCTAGACTCCTAAATCCTAATACAGTATAGTATAATAGCAAAGTATTGCTTCAAAGTATTGATCAATAGATACATAGGCTGATAGTCAAATATATAGGACAACATTGACATAACTGAATGAAACGAAAGCTGCGGGTACATATATCAACTCTCGACTGGAATTACATGGATGCACGGTGTATGATGTGCGTAATGTAGTGATTAGTTCAAATGATTTAAATAATAAATATAAGCGCTAGCTGTGCCTGCTGCGCGGATGTATACAAATTCTTCAGAGCTCGTCGTGGCTCTCGGCGTCCTCGTCGCTGACGACGGCGCGGACCTTGGGGTTAGGCGAGGTCTTGACAGGGTACGACGCCTCCATGGCGATGCCGCAGTGTCCCTCCTTCGCGGCCACGTCGCGCGCCATTCGGATGTAGCCCTTCTCCCCCCACTCGGGGCCCCACGAGTTCTTCACCACCCAGTACTTGGTCCCGTCCGCGGTGATGCCGTAGCCGACCGCCGTGACGCCGTGGTCCAGCTCCGTGCCGCACTTCCCGGCGAACACACCCTCGGAGTAGAACTGGAAGTGCGAGCCGCTGGCCTCGATGGCCACCGACACGGGCTGGTTTGCCACCGCCTTCTTGAGCGCCGACTCGTCGTTGGCCGGCACGTCCTCGTACCCGTCGATGGTGACGACGGCCGCCGCCGACTTCTTGCACGACGACGCCTGCCGGGCCTTGTACGGGTACGCGTCCTCCGCCGCCACGCCGCCGTGCTTGGTGATGTACTGGAACGCGTAGTCCATGAGCCCGCCGTTGCACCCGGCGTTGGCCTTGGTGTCGCAGTCCACAAGCTGCTGCTCCGACAGCGACGTCAGGTTCTTGGTCTTGATCGCGTTGATCCCTTCCACGGCGGCGATCGTCGAGAACGCCCAGCAGCTACCGCACTGGCCCTGGTCCTGACGTCCGTCACGGCGCCCTTCTGCCTCCAGTCCACGGACGTGGGCAGGTCCCGCGCGCCGGCGTACATGAACGACGACGACGATCCTTGTCTCTCGCCGCGGAACATGCGGTGGTGCGACACCCTGGACCCCGCGTAGTGGCGGCGGAACTCGTCGGCGGTCATGTCGCCGAACCGGTTCAGACGGAGCTTGTACGGCTCGTCCCGCTGGTTGAAGTCGTGGATGAGGCGCACGTTCTCCTTGAACACGTTGAAGCGCCGCGCCTTCTCGCCCAAGTCCCGCGCCACCGCGTGCCGGCCGCGCCACCGCTCGTACAGCGCCCACAGCGCCTCCTCTGACGCCAGGTCCTCCGCCCCAAACTCCACCGCGGACGCCGGCGCCGGCGCCGCGGCGAAAAGGAGCGCCGCCAGCAGGACGGCCGCCGCGAGTGCCACCGCTCTCGCCATGAAAGCGAGTACGCTGCTAGCTAACTAGCTTCTCTAGCTCGAATGGATGGAAGAGTAGTAAGCTAAGCTGCTGATCTGATGCTATGATCGATGGCTGTGTGTTTGTGATGATCGAGGTGTGGTAGCCATGGGAATGAGGAGGTCCTTATATAGTCGTAGCGAGGACCGAGGATGGAGATTCCTTGCTGCATGGAACCAAGGAGGATCAACGCAAGGAAGAGGATGACGTTGCTTGCGGGCAACACCTTTGCCTCCCTTGGTTATTATTATTAAATTAATTACTTAATTATGATGAACAACACATGAGTCATGAGAGTACGTACTATATGAGTGACAGAGTGAGTACACAACCGTACCAGGAATGCAGGGAACAACCAACCGTAAGGAACTGCATCAGTTAATTGTGCAGGTAACCATCCTTTATTTCCATCCATGAGTACGTACTCCATCAGTGAAGCACACACACTGACAGCAGCAGTTGATGCTGATTCGGTGTGCGGTGGCAGCAACATTGGACGGCGGGGGCATGGCCGATGAAATGTTATCAGAGTTCAGAGAGAGGGCATTAGCGAGGCGTTCACGCCACGGCCATGTACAAAACCGGCCGGCCAGGTTCAGCTCGTCTGTGGGCCGCACCATCCATCAGATATTCAGATTGTTTCTGTTCTGCCGTGCCGAACCTCCACCACCACCACCACCGTCTATCATCAGCCAATAATTGCAGCAGTCTGCTCAACAGCCATTTCACTATTTCAGGCAAGCACTGCTCTGGCCTCAAACTGATCATCTCATCTCATCGATAGCTGCAGTTGTCGAACTGAAACTGAAATTGCATTGGTCTGCACTCACTCTGCTGCATCATGCGGCATTGCCGCAGATAGACGTGTAGATGGCTGGATGGCCGTCAAGGTCTCAAGTCTCAAACCTCTTGCCCGGATTGCAGGAGGAGATCGAGCAAGGAAACTGAACTGCCACATAGATAGATTGCTTGCCGCACCGCGACACCGGGCGAGGTGGCGTTGCCGTGCCAGAGGCGCAGGTCTTCCGTCAACACGTCGTCAGGCGGTGGCGACTGATTTGATGACGCGTCGTCCTGCATCTAGCTTGATTCTTGTCAACAAGCAACAGCAAGCGTGTTGGTCTTCCCTATCCTTTTATTACTTCGCTATCTGGCTAATTAATCGCAACAAAAAATACTCCACTGCTCAGCCTCGGAGGGGTACGGTGGTGGTAGGATTAGGATAGATGATCGCGACCAGGAGGAGAGGAACAGGACGATCATCGATGGATTAACTAGCTAGTAGTGCCTGGCTTTACGCATGAACGAAATGGACCGCATTAATCAGGGCCTGATTAATAATAATTATAATTCATCGAGTTTCAGCCGTTTTTATTTCAGTCGACGGTTGCAGCTAGCGTACCTAAAAACGTGGATGGAGTTCACATTGGGAGCGAGCTAAGTTTCTCATAGGAACGTGGTACTACGTACATTATCGCAACATCGATGTCCTTAACTCCGTATTATACATAGAAAATTTCAGTCGTGGGCTAACCCTGATTAAAATCACAACACGTATTATTCCCTTATGCCTCAACAACTAACAAGTATTAGGGTTTTACTAACAAGTAAAACGCTTGCATCAAATCAAATAAGATGATTCCCTCAAAAAAAAATCAAATAAGATGAAAATCAAATCAAAGGTGAGGTGCGTGCAGCGTGCTAGATAATATAATGGGCGCGCGTAGATGAATTCGTCAAGCAATTGCGATACAATGCCGGGCGCCTAAGTTGATGCCGGAAAGAAAGCCCTCCATCAGCATTCAGCTAGATGGGTCGATCGAGTGAGCACCTGTACCTGCATCGATCGCTGTCCCTCGGTGCTTGGTTCTTCGACCAGGCTCCGGATGATGATGTGTGTGTTCGCTTTTGCTTCACCGGACACGGCGCCCCGCCAGCCTACCTTTCGGTTTTTCACTTTTTTCCCTTCGTGGAATCAGGCAGGATGGAGGGGAAAGTGAAACTGCAGCAGGCTGGTCCGCGGCCGGGCTGTAACGGCACAGCAGCAAACCGTCGTACTTCAGCAAACAGTAGCTTTTTCCTGTCTCGTGACGCGACCGGTGAATCGGTGATCCACGACGCAATATATCCTCTGCAATAGAACCGTGAAAGCAGGAGCACACATATCTCTGTTCGCTGCAGACAAGCAACCCTACGAGTATACTCCTATGCATCAATGCATGCATGTTTTGGTGTTGGTCATTGATGCCTGGCCTTATGTTATGCCTATCATATCACTCAGTACAGGTCCACAGGATATCTTGATATCTCGTGGCCTTTGTTGCGATCCATGTTGCTAGTGTTTCGTCATGTTAATTATTAAGCGATCTACAACCTAACTGAACATATGGGGCCAATCATCGGCCGCGCCATGCAACAACAAGCCACACAAAGCAATTAAACTCGCACGACGATGCATACAATGCGGCACATCGCATACAAATCTCTGGACGAGACAGGGCACGTGAACATGAACCAGGCCTATCAAGAAAGAGTCCCTTTGGCTGGGCTCTGTTCCTTGTTTCACATGGCAATAATGGCATACAGTATGCATTTTGAAACCGTCAAATCAATTTTCTTACAAAATATGAGCCCAATTTTAAATCCATTTTTTTAATTATGATGTTCTTTGTAAATAATGCGATTAAATAAGATGAAACATGCATCTGTTTTTTTTTTTTTAGAAAAACAACGTTCTCCAATTCAAAGAACACTGGAATCTTTTTCTTTTTTTGTGCGGGACATTTTTTTATTGTATTGAAGAAAAAAAACATTCTCTGATTCAATAAAGCAACGTTCTCTTGTGAGAACACTTCCCTGCAAATGTGATGATGATTGACAGCACGAAATAAAAAAACAGGGATTTCCTGGGAAAAAAACAAGGCGATACAGTTTCCTTCACTTTTTCTTTTTTCTCTGTAACGGGCCTCGTTGTGGATCAGAGGACTAGCAGACAGCCCAATTGTTATGGGCCTTTAACTGTACATAGTCCTTTTGAACGGAGAATGAAAGGTTGATTAATAGAGCTGTGGCTCCAGTCGGTTTAGGACCATCCATCAATTCATCTGATTATGTTTCGGGGGGAAAAAAATCTCATTATGACCAAATTAAAGTATAATAACTAATTTACCAATCGACATCCGTAAGAGACCGCGTGGCCTAATGGATAAGGCGCTCGCCTCCGGAGCGGGGAGATTGTGGGTTCGAGTCCCATCGTGGTCGTTTGTTTTTATGTTTTTTGTCTCTGTCAACTATTTTTTGGTCATCAATACCTGGCTATGTCGCATGTCGGTTTTTTTCAGAAGTCAACAGTCGAGATGTATTCCATACAAAATGCAGTGTGCCCAATGTTTATGCTGGCCCATTGTACTGAGGACGAAGTTCTTTTTTTATTTTCTTTAAGTAAAAATATAGGCAAGTAAGATTATCGCTTGCCAACTAGATCAACATGGTTTAGGTAAAAAAAAAAACTGGATTTACAATCAAAATCTCTCTTGTCAAGTAGTCTTTTAAGTTTAGTATAATGGAAGCGTATTTTTAACAAAAAGTTTATGAGAAGTAAATATATTCTAAAAAAACAAGACAGTGTTCTTAAGGCCAAGGCATGTTGTTGTTCTCAAAGACAATGTCCAAGTAGTCTTTTACTCATATGACCCTTCAAATGATGATTTAGATTGTAAATTTTAGAAACACTCTTAGAGATGCTCTTAAGGGGCAAGGCATGTTGTTGTATAAAATGACCTTAAGCTAAGTTTCATCTATTTGAGCAAAAAAGTGCAATCTCGGCTATGACATCCGTCTTATGTTCCTCTTCTATTGACTCTGCATTTGCACTCGTACAAGTACAATGGTGTCGCCCCATCAGGCCCTTATGTTTATGCGACATCGCCGCTTGTTCCCTACCCTCATTCTCCTAACAATTTGAGTCCCGAGTGATGGACTGGTTTCTTTAACAACAAAATGGATCCCCAAAGCACTCAAGATACCGTTAAGCCTAGGTGCATATTTTGCCATCATCAATTGGAGATTGGAAGACGCATCCAATGGAGACATTGAGCCCGGTTCGTCGGAGCGGGACGTGACTATGTTGTAGCCTCCATTGAAAACCTTGACCTCCATCTCCACTTCCATCATGCCATTAGTGCAGGAAAACACATCCAAGAGGATAAATGAGTGTTTTGTATTTTTATTCCCTTTGGTTGACCGCAAACATACGATCAATTTTAGTTGTGGTATAGCTTATGGCCACTCTCACAATGCTATATAGTGACCTTAAGAAAGCCTAAGGTCATTTTTTTACAGCATTGCTAGTTCACTAATAAGCTGTACATGATCTTATATAAGCTGACATCAAACTAATCAATAAGCTACACATGGATCACTAATAAGCTCTCAACTTCATATAGGGGTAGGGCTGGGCCGATTTAACGCATAGGGCCATTCCATGGGCCAAATACTCGAGCAGTGTTGGGCCTCTTTGCTACAATTATGTACATTGTGGAGAAATTCGGCCCACGCATAGAGCCATGACCCAAGTGTCCATAGGCCTATACCCGCCACTGACTTCATACGTACTTATATTCGTATTTTTCTAGATTTATTCCAAGATGCTTTAATAACATTAGAAGTTGCTATATAGGGACTGTGAGGAGTTTGGAATGAAATTAGGTGTAGATATAATGTGGATATCTTGTATTAAGAGATTGGAAGTTAGTGACATTATTATTAATGGGAGATGATGTGAATAATTTGCATATCGAGATAGACTTATAGTGAAATTAGCTCTATAAGAGATACAAATAGATTAGAAAATTTAGAATTGATTAGGTCTCTTTTGGAACTTGCCCACTCAGAATATCCATCCACTTGACATGTGTGCTTGCATTTTCCTAGAATTCAAGTATTTAACAATGTCGTTAGTGTTTGTACTAGCTTGGTCAATCTTAAGATTTGATGATCTAGCTGTTGTTACTCCTTTAGGGTATAGCACCGACCGATGGAGCCATATATTATCGTTTGTCGTATACAACGCGAACTTAAGTAGTAGTTTGCGCTTATCAGATGTAGTAAATTATATTCACACGATGATGTTTGATCAAAGACCCAGACAAAAAAAACAAAAAACAAACAGAGTTTTGAATTCGAACGATCGAGCGCCGAGTCAAAGCAGAAGTCGCCGTGCGTACGGAAACCGAGGAGGAAAACGAAAACTTGTAGCAACGCACAAGATCATGTTTGGAACCGGGCAAAAAACTCCCGGCCCCGTCACGTTACCCCGACAACCAGCCTCCTCCCTGGGCACGGTCGGTCAGGTCAGGTCGCCTCCGCCGCAAGCCAAAGCCAGCCCAAACAAACCCGACGAACGGACACGGACAGACCAGAACAAGGCACAACTCATTTGTTTCCTTCTTTTAATCTTCCCCACCGCTCTCTCTCTCCGCGACCACGCGACGCCGTGGGAAGCCCACGCACAAGCCCGCGCACGCTGCAACCGCCGCCGCGGCTCGCCGGAGATGGATGGCTCCGGCAGCTGGGACGCCATCGACTGGAACCAAATCGAGGTACGCCCGCCTCCCCGCGGCTGCCTCCGCTCGCTCGCTTGCTCGCGCGCAACCCCCGCCGCTTGTCCTCCCGGCCCCTTGCGCGCGCGCGCGTGTCTGCGCGCCTCGTCCCACTCGTGTGGCTGGCTGGGGGCTCGGAATTTGGTTGGATAGGTGGGTGGTGGTAGGCACGCGACTAGGGGCACGGCCGCACGCACGGGGCTACCACCGCCAGGAGCGCGCACCAGGCCTTCCCCTCCCTCCTTCCCTCCCGCAGCGCAGCACGCGTGCGTGGGCTGGGCCCGTGCTGGAGCTACGCGCTAGGGTTAGCTGCCGGCCGCCTCGTGTTTGCGATTTCCGTACTGATGCGTGCTGCCGTCTCTCTCGCTTTCAAGGATCCGAGGTCGCGGAGGCCGGGCCAGGCCGTCAAGGAGAGCATGGACGACTTCCTGCTCGAGGACGAGGAAGTGCTCGCACAGGTAACCTGAATTTTTTTGTCCCCGATTCCACAAGCTTTTCATGCTTTGATTGATGGCTTCTCTGTAAGGGCAATCGTGTGGGTTGTCTTACCCCTTGGGTTAACTGATTGATGATGCACATTGGTCATTGCTGGGAATCACTTGCCATTGCCAAATTCGTCTGATTGCAACAAAATTGAACCTCTTAGTTTCTTCAACTATTGATCCCTAGTATGCCTTTCATGTCAATCTTCAGAATTGTAGATGCTATCATATTATCACGTACTAGCAAATGTTATTATTGGAGCGGGGGATCTATATAAGATGAATTCTACCATGTCGCAGTTTAGAAAAAAATAATAATAAAGCATGTTCGAGGGGTCCAGTGGATTTCTTGTACTCAGCCTCAATGGGGCTAGTGTGAGGGTTCTCTTTGAGCTAACAGACCAATGGCATGCTTTGAATCAGATTTGAATTTTGAAAGTGAAAAGTTTCATATATCATCAACGGCTCCTCAATGGTACCAGTAAGGTGCAAGTATAGCTGAGGATGTCTTTGCCCATGATGAAACTGAAAACGTCTAGCCCGGTTGTCAAAACCAGACTACATGTCTGCAACTGTGCCAAAAACAATTTGAGTAAGGTTTTCGTGAATGTATGATTTTTTACTGGATAGACCATTATGAAAGCCTTTTTTCTGGTACATACTGGAAATAAGTATTAATGGCGCGTTCAAAAGTGCTCATCGGATACTCTTTGGAAGTGATATCAGGTGCAGCATGTTTGCTACTTTTGCTTACTGTTTAGCATCCAGAATATTGAACATCTGAATGTCAAATATATATACAGAATCCTTTAATTTCTGTTTAATGTTTCAGAATGACAAGCAGCTCACTTCACTATAACTGCGTATTCATGTTGATTTTCCATGTCATACCTTGTATGGGGCTAGCCAAGTTACCTTTTTGACTTAAGAAAACAAGGGACTTGTTTTCGTGCCTCAAGTTTGTAAGAGACAGCATTTTCCTGACATAAACCTTGACCAAAACATCAACATATGCTGATTTGTTTCAGTTTTTTGATTTGCGCATGCCCATCTTGAATTTTATTTCTATCCTTTCTTAGGGCCATGGAGTTGTTCTACTAAACAACCGTGAGGCTGGTACACTTTCAGTTACAAATTTCCGGCTTCTCTTTGTGGTAAGCAGTCATGTTATTTTTCTACTACGACAATTATATGATAAATTTAAGTGATTTTGATGTTTCTTGCACATTCAGTACAATATGATTTTACCATGTAAGAATCATTTTTTAGCAAGATATTTTTCTCCATCAACTCTTTTCCATTGATTGGGAATCCCGAAAATGATTTGATTTGCTTTCTCCATGGATATGCGATAGAGCACACCTTGCATTTTCTATGTTCA
This sequence comes from Hyparrhenia diplandra, assembly GCA_015847255.1. Classification (NCBI taxonomy): domain Eukaryota; kingdom Viridiplantae; phylum Streptophyta; class Magnoliopsida; order Poales; family Poaceae; genus Hyparrhenia; species Hyparrhenia diplandra. The sequence goes on from JADLZK010005760.1 coordinate 94,918, forward strand.
ACTGGTCATACCGAATTCTGATTATGCAGTTAGGGATTCCTCCGTCTTCCCCTCATTGTTGTTTTAATCATGTGATCATTTGCAGAGCCAAGCAAAAAAAATGTGTCATAGAGTTGGGTACCATTCCACTTACGACAATTGAGAAGCTAAATGGCGTAAGTCTAAAGTAACATATGTTGCTTCTTTACCCTTTCCATGTTTACCTTATTAGCCCAGGACTATATAGTTATGTAACGCATGCTTACCATGCTTGCAAACTGTTCTTTAAATGATTGACTAGATCAGTTCCATTGCAGGATGTGAAGCTCCAACCCTTGCCCCATCTCTCTGATAAGAACCGCCCCGTGAACTTCTTCAAGTCATTGGTAAGTTGTAGTCACTGAGTCACCATTTAGCATAATTATATTCCCAGCTTCAACCCTGCCTTATAATTAACTGTAGTAGATTTTTGTGAAAAATGAAAAGATGTCTCTTGAAATGGGTCCATTTTTTTTTTCTAATGATCACATTAACTATTCTATTTACAATATTTGTTAAAGGATTATGTAATGACCTTTGTATTCTACTTTTGTCCAGGTAAAGACATGAGAATCATTGTGTTCGCTTTTGTTCCCAAAACAAAGCAGGTACCTTCTTTCAATTCTGTTCTTTTATCATATTATTTTTTTCCATGCATTCTGAATCTTTCAGATTTAACTTGTGATGCTTGTCTTTTCAGAAAAATGAAGTGTTTGATGCTTTGAGGAGATACACTAAACCTGCTAATTTATGGGATCTATATGCATTTTCTTGTGATCCATCCGCCATTAAGAATGATTCTGAGCCAAAGTGGCGTCTCTTGAGGGAATACTTTCGTCTTTTTAGGAGAAGTTTACCAGTACAGGGAGTTGAGGAAGTTTCTTTGTTTAACGAATGGTGGAGGCTAACTAGAGTTAATTCTAATTATTCATTGTGTTCAACTTACCCCCCTGTACTCATTGTACCAAGAAGCATAAGGTACTTCCACGCTCTTGACAATAACACATGGTAGTCTTATTCTCTTATTAAACACATTTATGAGTAATTGATACTACCATTTGTCTACTATCATTAGTGATGAAGATTTATTTCAAGCCTCCACATTTCGATCAGGCAAGCGCTTGCCTGTTATTTCATGGTGTGACCCTGGTATGTATCCATAAGTTTTTTTGTTTTTTTTCCTTAGTGAACATATCCTTTTCTGTATGCTATCGTAAGGTCCCTGCTCCCATAGAATGGTAAAAGGCTGAGTTTCCATGTTCACACTTCAGTTGTCAGAGTCAGTGTCACTGAGAAATACTGTGCGAGTGACCGAATAAGAATATTTAGTTATTACTTATTACTTATTCCCTCTGGTCAGAACACATTGTTTTGGACATTGACATGTCCTCCCAAATGTTACTTGGACCATTCATTTTCATCATTTATATTTATGAAACCCATCGATATCACGAGGCAAATATACTCATATTATATTTGTGTTCCTAGTAGGAAAAAAAAGTTCGAGCTTGAATAAGTGGAGGATTTTGCAGGGTCCCTATGTCCAAAAAGGATGATCAGTATTAGTATATTGTTCAAGCTGATTTAGGGAATCTGGGTTGCGTTCAACATGGATTTTCTTAGAAAAACTTTAGGGGTCCTTTTTATGTTCAAACCTACATTTAATATGGCTGAATTATTGTTGTTGGGGACAAATCATGCATGTTAAACCTACATTTAATATTACTGACTCACTGTTGTGGGGGATAAATCATCCATGTTTTAATGGTTACAAAGGAATTGTGGGGAAAAAACCTGAACCTCTTTACATCATAATAGGGTCTGGAGCTGTTCTCGGGCGAGGTCATCTCAGCCGATGGTGGGATTGATGATGAACTTTAGAAAGTGAGTTTGTATCTACCTAATTTGCCTGGAACACCTGCTGTTTCTTCTTGAATTTGGTTGGTCTAATGGTAGGACATTATCTGTAGCAATGCGGATGAGAAGCTTGTCTGTGCTCTTGGCAGCAGAACCACCGATGAGAAAGGATCTCCAAGGTATTTTTTAGTATGCATTTCATGCTATATTGGTTCATCTTGTAGTATTGCCATCCATTAAAATATTGCATCCCATAATTTTTCTATACCTCTTCCCCTTCTATTCACTCTTTCAATTTCAATTTATAGATATTAGATAGAGATTATAGATTAGTTATAAGTTATAACGGAGATTAGCTTTCAGTTTCAGAATAGTTAATGGGGCCATCTTTTTTTTGTCTTGTCCCTTCTTTTTGTGGCACTAAGTATTAAAATTTAGAATTACCTCAGACAGTACATACTGAGCTAAGGCATGCGTATATTTTGGATAACTGAAGCTGAGGGTTTATTTCGGTAGCAGATGGCGTGGCACAATTTGTTTTCCTGCATTTTGTCAACTAAAAGGAGTCAGCTGCTCAGTGATCAGAGGAGATGCCAATTAATTATTAGGCCATTATTCTTTTATTATCCCCTCTCTGAATCACCTTTTGATTTTTTTTTTTGGATATATACAACAACAACAACATAGCCTTTTTTTTGGACATATATAATAAAATTTTAAGTAGTGCTTATGCTCCTGATGTGAAACAGGAAATTGTACATAATTGATGCCCGGCCAAGAGCAAATGCTTTAGCAAATGGGGCAAAGGGAGGAGGCTCAGAATCATCTTCTAACTACCCCAGATCTGAGGTAATGTTGCATGTAATAGTTGTCTAGTATAGGTGCCATTGCTTCGCATTATAGTAATTCACTCCCCCCCTCTATCAAGAAAAGAACATATTTGCTATCTTTAATCCACTGGATCTGGGACCAGGTTCTTTTTTTTAGGAATACAAAACATCCACACAATGAGAGAGAGTCTTTCTCGCCTTAGGGACTATGTGGATGCTCATGGCTCAATTTCATCAAATGGAAGCCCTTCAGCTGTATCTGTTGTTGGAGATCGGGTAAGTTGATGGTTTGCATTGCTGATAGAATTTATGCTGTTTTGAGGTTGGCATCAATTTCCAGAATGCATACAAGAATTTTGTCTGGGAATGTGATATCATTTTCTTTACATGCCCATAAAAATGGATAATTCTGAATCTGTCATGTAACATCTGTCTCAAGATCGTCTAGTACAAAGCAGAAAAAAGCAAGACTGATGTTTTTAATTATTTTTCTTTGGCAGAGGAACCGTGGATCAACCTGGGGTGGAGGCAATCTAAATAGCATGACATCATTTTCTTCAACACTTGGGGAATGGCTAAACCATATCCAGAATATTCTAGTTGGTGCTTCATGGATTGCTGCACAAATTTCAGAAGAAGCAGCATCAGTTCTTGTACATTGCAGGTTTTTGTCTTGATGATCCCTCAGTCTCTAATTCCCATTAATTTATTTACTGTGCCACGTGGAGATTATAATGGTTAATTTTTGTTCTTTATTTGGGTTGACCTGGCATGCATAATGTGACTATGTGAATGGGTAGGCAAGATTATTACTCTGGGTGGCATGATTACCCCCCACGACTGTGCTCTGTGTGGCATGGTTACCCCCACAAAGGCTGTGAAATAATGTAGATCCTTCTCCTGATGTTCATAGAGCAATCTGTGCAACCAAAAACCTATGGCTTACTTTGATTGTTTTTGCATTCTAGACTCTGTAAGCAATGTAGTTTATTAGTTAGGAATTTCAAAGATCCTTATAATTCATAATGCCAAATTTAATTTCAGTAGAACCTACAGTGTTCCAAACTTTTGCCCCTACCAGAATGTAGCCTGCAGTTAACTGAAAATCCTTTTGGTGTATTTTTTTATATGAATAATCCTTTGGGTGTTATCTGAGGATCCTGTGCGTCCTCTATAGCTTTTTTGCTTTGTGTTTGTAGTATCTGAACGATTTATTTTTGCTACTTTATTTCTGCAGTGATGGATGGGACCGCACAACCCAGTTGGTTGCACTTGCTTGTTTATTGCTTGATCCCTATTATCGAACTTTCAGTGGATTCCAGGTACACAGTTTGCAGTAGACTCATGGTAGCAAAATAATTATTCTCACATTTGTGATTCTATGGTAACTTTTAGTTTGTTTGGAGTGTTCCACTCAACATATGGTTATTTAATTGTCTATATGTGAAATGGAAAAATAGTGCTGGAGTTTATTTCCCTTCTTTCTTGTGTCGATGTGCAATGTGCTTGCATTCCATATTGCCTTGGAATGTTTTACATATTCTTGTTGGGTCGTGCTTTCGATACTTGATAACTGGCTCTTAATTTTTATGCTTCAGTAATGTCATCAGCTTATTGCCTTTCTTATTGCTGATAACACACTTCACCACTGTTTAGGCTCTTGTTGAAAAGGATTGGTTAGCATTTGGTCATCCATTTGCAGAGAGAATGGGAGTTCCAACAGTAGCTGAGAATGGGGGGTCGTCACAGTATGAGCTACTAAGGCAACCTTCCCTCGGGAATTTAAGCAGTTCTCGAGTAGGAACACTTTAGGGCAATCAGGACCATCGTCTAATTCTTCAGTTCAATCCCAGACATCAAACAACTCTTCACCGATATTGTTACAGGTAGGCTCAATGCTGTTTTCTTTTTCCCTTATCTGCTTCAGTACTCTCATATTTGCTATCCTTGTATCTTGATGAATAGTATCTTCTGATGTGTTGATAGATAATTTGTCATTTGAACTTCTGATTCAATTATTACAACTTGTGACCTTGTATTACTTCATTGCGTGGAAGACATGCTTTTCTGCTCTATGGTTTGTTCATATTAGGCATGTTTGAAGGCTTCTGAAACCATGCCCTAAGAAGTATTTTTTTTAAGAAATTAGGAGTACATCAGTAAGTACCGAAAGCAGCATGTTAATCACTAATCCTATACAAGATTACCAATGGAGAAAACAATATCAATACTGACTTTCAGTGGCAAAGTGCTGTGCTTATGAATAAATGTACTCCTTTTAATGGTCACTATGTTCATGCATTATTAGTTGTTTTTGTATATACCCATGTTTTCTTAATTACATGAGTCTTTTAATATGGCTTATAATACGGTGTATTATTTTTCAGTGGCTCGATTGTATCTCACAGTTGTTACGGCTGTACCCATCTGCATTTCAGTTTTCATCTGTAAGTCTTCTTTTCCTCCACAGTTAGAAGGGCCAGCTACAAGTCTCCATGAAAACTCATAATCTTTAAACTGATTTTATTTTTGCAGAAATTTCTAGTTGATTTTATGGATTGTGTGCTATCATGTCGCTTTGGGAACTTCTTGTGCAATAGGTATACATTTGTACCCTTTTTTATGATTTGAGCTCATGTTTCTTTCTGATATCCACTTTGGACTTGAAATAGCAATAAATTATTGAATCATGACAATCCTCTGTAAGGAGACATGTGTTCATGTTTCAAATTGCTTTACTTCTCTGGTGCCAGTGTTTCCCATCATGCCATTATTATATGTGTTCTTTTTCTTGATTAGGGAAAACTGATAAGCAGCATGTTTTGTCCTCATGGCCTCACCACCATAAACTCATGGCTTATGAAACATTTTTTTTTTCTGATCATAAGAAACGATATATATATTTTATTGGATGCCTATTTTGGTTGGGGGTTATTTCACACGTAGTTGAATGGTAAAACTGTGGCTCTTGAGCTTGGTATTGCTTGTCCATTTTGGCAAACAATAATGTTATATCATAGTTTAGAAGGCATCTTTTTTTCCTTTTAAAACTGTGTAACCCACAACATTTAACCGTTACTAGCTGTGTTCCCAAATTCCAGAGCATGATGTTCATTTGTACCCTATGTGCATGTCTCGGTAATAAAATAGCTTGGGAGCTCTGGAAACATAGAAATTCTTGTGTTTTTGAGGGAGATAGCTCAAGTATTCCAGTTGATTTTGCAAAAGGTGGGAGAGGAATTTGCATGTCTCCTTTTTAGCTTGTTTTACCTCTTAATGAAATGAATGACATGCAGTTCTCCTGCGTTTTTCGAGAGAAAAATTAAATAGTTTTTAATTCTTTTTTTTTCTCCTGTACAACTCGATTTACATTTATATACTGTATAATATTCTGCATAGCTAATTTTTTGGTTTGAAATGGAAGTGAACGTGAAAGGGAGCAATCTGGTGCCACAAACTCCTGTCGTTGCATGTGGTCATATTTGGCTAATCTGAGAGCTTCTGGCGGCAGCTTCCATGAGCACTATAATCCATTTTATGACCCAGTAAAGCATAATGGTGCACTATTGCCCCCTGCTGCAGCACTTGCCCCAACACTCTGGCCCCAGTTTTATTTGAGGTGGACATGCCCCATTGAATCACAAGGTGGTGATCTTGAATCCCAGTGGCATGCTATGAATAAAAAAATATGCAGATGTATTGAAGGTAATTATCTATAGCATTGCATTTTATTTAATTTCTTTGTGACCATTTTATTGTGGTACACAAGGCCATATTATTTGTTCAATTTGATAGTTGTTTGGAAACTTATATTAAACAAGACCAAAGGACAAAACAAATTCTTGGTTTAAGCTTAACTAACATAAAAGAGAATTATTATGATATTAAGTTCAAAATGGCGTACGTGTATCAGATATGCCTTATAACTTTTCTTTTTACCATGGAATGGACAGGCAAAGGATATTGCTGAGTGGAGGGCTAAAGATATCAAATTGAAATTGGAATCTATGAAACAAGACTTGCAAAGGGAGAAACATGTTAGTAGTACAGCTTTAGCCACAGCTCAAAGTGCTCAAAGGGAGAATGCTGCCATTAAGAAGGCGATAGAATCTATAGGATGCACAATCAAATTTTCGACAAGCGAAGATGAGGACAGAACTGAAGTGCTGTCATGTTCATTACGAAGAGGCGCAGATGGTAGAGCTCAGCAAGATGAAAATGGTGACTTCTCTGTATCAATCTCTGCAATTGAGGACAGCCTGGTCTCGGATGCACCAGGGGAGCATTTTTGTGAATCACTCTGCCCCTTCCGCACAAGAGAAGGGTGCAGATGGCCAGATGCTCCATGTGCACAGCTTGGAAGTCAGTTTGTCGGTTTGAAGGCAAATTTTGATGCTTTTGACCAGTTGTCAATACAGGACTGCTATTTTGGACCAGAGTAGTTGATCATGAATCAGCTGTGTCAGTACACGCTTGGCAGTTGCCAATGGATTTTTTCAGTAGTTGGCACCTCCAGGACTGAATCAATAGCAAAAGAATGCTGGGAAACAACTCAATGATGCATATTTGACGAGTATTTACATATTCCTTCATTCAATATTTTTTTTTTCACTATCTGGGTCCTCGGATCTGCGTCAACAGAATAGCCTGGAAAAGCAAATCAAGGATGCATACCTGATATGCATCATAGGATTTTTCTTGTTCCAATGGTCTTATAAGCTTCTGTGAGGGAATTCCAGCCTTCTATGGTAGTAATTAGCAATTTGTTAGGAACCACTGGGATTGAAATCAATCCCTGTATATAGTTTGGCAAGCCATTCTTACAATAATCAAAATAAAGTGAAACATGAAAGAGAGATAGTTTGTTACTCTCTTTTTCTGATAGTACAGTGTTCGACTTTCATGTACATGAAAGAGGAATAGTTTGTACATTTACTTTTATGTACAGCTCTTAGCTTTAGAATAAGAGCCATGCAATTTGCTTGGAAAGGAAATGTTGTACATGAAAGTATAGACATGTGGACCGGTTCCTGATCGCCCCTTACAATTGTAATGAAATGATATAGTTTTTTCAAGTGTCATACCTTCCTAATGTTAACTGTGGGTAAGACTGTAAACGGGTCTGATAAACCCTGTTTCTTTAGCTGTTCAGGTGTGACAGACTTAAACATCTTGAAATTCTGTGGACTCTTTGCTTAATACAAATACAAAATCTCACTGTGGGGGTCTCCCCCACAGTTTCTCGTGTAAAAAAAAAGTCTTGAAATTATTACTGAATTTGTGAAGAAAATCTTAGGGTTAGCGTTTAAGTACTGAATTTAGGACTACACTGTCTCAACAGCAGTGCGTGGACACCTCATCTCCTTTTGGCGGATATGAAAGACTGCTATAATTTCTGTAAATTAGACAATGAAGGCAACTATTTGGAATAAAAAATGACAGATGTGCTGTTTTATGACAATCATGTTTACGAAACCACAGCACATCAAATGATATCTCAAGCTATTTTGGGCAGAAGAGGTGACTAGAAAAGTCACCGGTTGAATGTGCAAACCAACAACCAGAAACCAGGAGAAGCACAAATGCTCCTCTTCCAATACTACAGGAAAGTTAAGGCACAACACATCGGAGATTATTCTCAAAAAAAAAAAAAAAAAAAAAAAAAACACACACACACACACACACACACATCGGAGATTGCTGTTCACGTGCATACCCAATACAAGAAGGAACTTCATGACCATGACTATTTACTCAAGTCTTGATATTGAAGTCATGGCTAAAAAAAATATCTGTAGTCCAACAGCTGGAGATTATTGCCTTGCCCTTAGCATCACAGCCGAACAAAAGACGAGTTAACAGAAAACAACACCACACTGAAAATTGACAGGGGAGACTAATGGTGCGCTGCGACAGCAGGGGCACCCTCAGCTTCCTCCTTGGCCTTGCGAGCAGCAGCTCTGATCTGACGTTGCTCCTCTTTGTAGATCCTGTTTCTGCGCTGGAACTGCAGAAGAATTACAAAGCCTGAGTCAATATTCTCCCATCTAATATGAATTACCAGACAGAAAGCTTCTTATGACTAATTACCCCAACACAATATAAACAAGAAATATAGAGTTCATACAATCGTTACATATTTTACTTGCTTCTTTTGGTTTGTGAAACCAGGGGCCTATCCTTTGAAACCAAAACAGGAAAAAAGTAACAGTGTTTTTTTTTTTGCGAAAAAAAAAAAAAAGTAACAGTGTTGAGACACAAGTATTCCCCAGTCCCAAATTGTACGTCATTTTGGCTATTCTAGGTACATAGATTTTGCTATGGAACTGGAACGGAGGGAGACTACATATGATCTGTGATTTCTACATCTGAACCTTTTCATATCTAGCCATATTCTCAATTAGCTATCCAATCAGCTGAAGCACGAGGATGAAACAATTACAATTACCAGTACATGAATATAGAGAAAGGAGTCTGGGTAATCCACTTAGACACCTGAACCAGAACAATGCCACTTGTGAAAATTACAGTAAATAGTACTACTGCATATAGTCTTCCAATCAGAACTTTTTTTTTTTTTGAAGTAAAAGTCTTCCAATCAGAACTTTTATATACAATTTAAGTTTATCATATCAATGACACAAGAGCTGCTAGCATAAAACCATCCATCACCCAAACTTGTCCTGATCAATCCAAAGGCCTGATTGGTTACATGGATCACCAATGCCGTACCCTATCCGCTACAACAGGCATGAAGTAAACCCTCCAAAATGGATTATCGTCAGTCGGTCAACAAATTCCGCTAACAAATTCCCCCATACTATCAGCGACCGAGACGGTGACAACAACCGGCTGAGAGCTAAAAATCAAGGATGGCAAAATAGGAAGCGCGTCAGATCTAGGCAGCCGAACACGCACGGCTAAGACGAGGAGGGATCGGTGGGGATCTGACGCTAGGGCTCGGAGTCGGAGGCGACGAATCGGTAGAAATGGAGGAAGCCGACGGACGGACGGGCGGGCGGGCGAGCAGGCGGGAGTAGATGGATGGCTCACCTCCTTGGAGTGGTGGAGGCACTCGAGGTAGTCCTCGCGGAGGAGGCCGCAGTCGGAGGGCTGGCGACAGCGGCTCATGCACTCGCTGAAGTCCAGCCAGAAGTCGTAGCACCGGCCCTTGTTCCCGTTGATGCCCCAGCCGGACGCCATCGTCGCCGCCCTCCTCTTCCCCTCCCTTTGGCTGCTCCTCCGTTCGTCGCGGTCGTGTCGGCTCGCCTCCTCCGCCCCTCACCCCTCGATGCCCAATGGCTGATTCCTATGACAATGATGGCCCACCAAGTCTACTGTCCAGTCCGGCCCACCATCTACTAATGTCCAAATCTACTAACCAGTCCAGCCCACCATCTACTAATCTTCATCTAATCTAAGTTTACCATGAAAATGTATTTCATAATCAATTTAATGACACCTATTTTGTAGCATAAATATTAGTATTTAGTAAATATAATTTCATTAAAAGTGGTAATTTAATGCCGTTGCGCTTCGCATTTTCTTCCCCTGCCACGCACCTCCCAACCCGACGGCCCCTCCTTACCTTTTCTCTCCACTTTCCCTGCTCTCTTTGCATCCACTGGCAGGCGGGCAGGCAGAGAAAAGGGAGAAGTGAACCTAAGCGTCTACAAAAGCCCAACTGAACCTTCAAAGAAATTCGTTGATCGCTAAATAATGGCAGAAGTGAACCTTCTGTTGATTTGTACATTAGCCATTAATTGTCAGTCTGTCTAAACGGCTCAACTGAACGTTCTTTCGAAGTATATATTTCCTTCATGGTAAATGGTGATACACGCATGCCATCGAATTGAAACCGCCCTTATCCACGGCATCGTATGGACGGCATCGAAGTGTCGAATTTAACAAATTTAGACTCTTAACCATATTCGTCAATCTAAGAACAGTTTAGTAGAACCTCCATATTTATCTATAACATTCACATATAATTTAAAGTAAGTAATAAAAAACTTTTATGCACGAGTTCTTATATATACACTTACAAAATGGTCCTTTACTGATAGAAACAGCAAGAGTGTGGGCAGGTGCTTAATGCGCGGCAGCGTCTAGTTTTCGAGTCACCCACGGAGCCGCTTGTCCCATTCCGGGCCCGTCACCCCTGACGCTGGGCCTTCGATGCCTGGCCGACCTTCGCGGCCCATCTTCTCTTTCTCTCGCACCAGCGGCAGCGGCAGTCGCCGCCTCGTTAGTAGAAGGAAAAAGTCTACTTTTCGCCGCCAATTTCGCGAAAGTTCGAGTTGATTTTGGTCGCCAATTCAAAAACCCGGATAAAACGGGTCCCTCAACTTTTCAAACCGTGCATATTTCGTCCCCGGCGGGTTTGGACGGTGGTTTCGCTTACAATAACTCGGTTTTTCTTCACGATTTGTGGTTTCGTTTTTTCCTTTTTTCTTATTTATTTTAATTTGAATCTTTTTCAAAAATCATAGTAAATCACAGAAAATTCATAAAATAGAAAATCCAATTTTGTTGGACTCCACATGAGTAGAGCTACGCAATGAATATATAATATGGTATACTTTAGTACAAAGTTTTTACTAGAAGGTTTTGCCTTTTTCTTTTTTATTTATTTCAGCTCAATCTTTTTAAAAATCATAGTAAATTACAGAAAAATTATAAAATAAAAAATTCAATTTTGTTGGACTCCACATGAGGCGCGCAATAACGCGATGCGTAGTTCTTGTGGCTCTTTAAACTGGGTTAGGTTAGCTAGGTAGGTTTCTTTGCTGACCGTCTGGCGTGCATCGTCACGCGAGCCGTGAACTTTGATCGATGGATCTGGCCAATAAATTAAATAGTACACCTATATATCTTTATTGTGTAAATATACTCATGTGGAGTCTAGCAAAATTGGTTTTTCAATTTTTATGATTTTTATAATTTATTATGATTTTTTAAATATTGAGCTGAAATAAATAAAAAGAAAAAAGGCAAAACCTTCATAGCAAAAATTTTATATTAAAGTATATCATATTATATATTCATTGCGTAGCTCTACTTATGTGGAGTCCAACAAAATTAGATTTTCTATTTTACGATTTTTACGCGGATTTACTATGATTTTTGAAAGATTCACCGAAATAAATAAGAAAAGGGAAAAAACGAAACCACGGGCACTGTAGAAAAAAACCGGAGTTACTGTAGCGATACCACCGGCCAAAACCCGCCGAGGGACGAAATCTGCACGGTTTGAAAAGTTGAGGGACCGTTTTGTCCTGGGTTTTGGAGTTGGGGACCAAAATCGACTTTCGCAAAAGTTGGAGGACCAAAAATAGAGAAAATAGACTTTTTCCTTAGTAGAAGCAGGGTCGAGACGGTGGAGGCCCGTCTGTAGCCGGAGAAGGAGCCGCGCCGTGTTGTTGAGCAGCAGGCGCAGCATCGCCAAAAGCATCCCGACCTGCACCTTGAGCTTGACGTTGATGTCGAACAGGTGCGGCGCCATCAGGTACAGCAACCACAGCGACGTCTGCTCTGACAGGAGAATGCGAAGCAACTCGTTCGTCACCTTACTCAGCACCCGGAGCCATGTTGAGCAGGTATGGCCACCAAACCAGTGACGCGTGGCGACGGCGAGCGGCCGGATAACCGTGGCGTGGAGCAGAGAGGCCAGCAGCGCGGGGAGCAGCGACACCCACCACGCTGGAATGGACGAGGAGTCCTTGTTTCTCAGCTCAACCGACAGGAAGAACAGCCGAGTTGAGATGGTTGCTACCACCTCCATCACGACAGGGCCTAGCGATACAGCACTTGGATGGGTGGTGTTGGTTGTTGACTGGTGGTGGGTGTGGTGACTGGTTGAGGTTATATAGGTTGAGGTGGTCAGTCTCCGTTAATTAATACTTCTTCCTTCGTCTCTAAATTAATTAATTTTTAAAATCCATGTCAACTTTATAGAAATGAGCAACATTTATGATATAAAATGAGTATCTTATGAAAATATTTTCTATAATAAAACTAATGATACTGATTTGATATAATTCTTAACATGGTTTTCTAAAAAGTCGACTAAAGTCTAAAAAGTTTGACTTGAGACAATTATAAAAATCTATTCTTAACGACGCTCTCAGACAACAAAACCATAGGGTGGCACTAGAGAACCTCTCCCTCTTGCGCGCTTACCGGAACCTCCTTTTTTCCTTTACAAAAACCGGAACCTTCCCTTTTGATTCCCTGTTGACGAGGGCCGCCCGAGGCACTGGAAATCTGTAATCTGCATATGCATGCCGAATTGAAAAAATGGTAACCTAGACACCAAAAAACGAATATGATCGGTAGAGATGAGCATCCTCCCATTTCGATCGGTAAAGATGAGCATCCGCCGGTAGATGTCTATAAAAAGAATCATACACAATGGTGGAATAGCAACAATGCTCAGTAAATAATACATTTCGATCGGTAATATATAGAGTATAAATTAATATGATGCCCCTGCTTCCTTTGTCTCTCTTTGATTCCATCGAGATCGATCGACGGCAATTCTCATCTTTATTCCCTACGCACGGAGGGTCAGGGCCGCCCGCCCGGCCGGGACTTAAAATCTGGAATATGATATTGCTAATCTTTTTTTTTAGAAAAGGATGATAATTGCTAATCTACGAATCTTGGGAATAGGATCAGTAGATGATAGCATCTCCCGTTTTCCTTTTGCCTTTTGACATTACTACTAGTAGATGTCCATAAAAAGATAAGTACACAATGATGGAATAGCAACAGTTTTCCTTGTAGTAAATAATACATATTCATAATCATATTTACAGTCTAGTCTTAATTAACATGAAGCACGATCAAAAGTCATATCAATGTTCCGAGATTACATCAATGATTTTCTAGGAACGTTATTAAAATCAGTTGCAAATTCCAGTTTATTTTCCTAATAATGCAAACTATAAAGCCATACAAATTGGCTGAAATTAGATGTGATTATAAGAATGCCATGTTAACAAAAATAACTGCAAGAGAAGCAAAGTACCGATTTCACTCGTTTTTTTTTAAAAAAAATCTAATTCATGTAAAATAATCAAACATAATAATTTCTTGAACAATAAAAGTAAGTGTCAACGCTCATGGAGTCATGGGTACATATGTAGGCTAAATCACCAAAAGCCCACTGACTGAAGTAGACACTTGATTTAAAGCATGGTTTGCAGCCCATTTTGAGCTTGATTGAAGTAGACACTTGATTTAAAGCACCAAAAGCCCACTGATTGAAGTAGACACTTGACTTAAAGCATGGTTAGCAGCCTATTTTGAGCTTGATCCGAAGCCCCAAATTTAGCAGGTTCGGTGTGCACTCAAGCAATGTTTTTGTTCCACCTAGGGCATCCTCTAAAATAAGATTCCGCATGAGCATTCAGTCAATTGAAGACCATTTTATGCAGCAAGCATGGCAAAAACACATCAGTAGTTGACTATTTTTTTTTGCGAAATACCAGTAATTGATTATTAGCCACTATTGGAAATGGTTTGCTTTGTTGTAACAAAACTTTGGAGTGTTTGTTCATCCTTCTGCGCAGGCAGTTTCATATCCTGCTGGTCTAGTACTATTGTAGAGATGGTGCAGAAATAACCTTTCACAAACTTTTTTTTGCATGCATTGTGTTGATAGGAAGAGTAAGCCGCCATGTTCCATATCAACGGCGTACCACAACAAGTCCTCTGGATCGCATAGAAACTCAACTATATAGATGGATAGATGCATGCATTATTACATAGAGAGGAGCCGTACAGTCCATTGAAACAACCACAGCAAACGTTCAAACGTTCTTTGATAGATAGCCGTCACCCTCCCTAGGGTTGTTCCTCGACTCGCCAGCATCAGCAACAGCACCAAAAGAAAAAAAAAAAAAAACTGATAGATAAAACCATACTGTATAAGGGGCGTATGTCGCCCCGGTTTTAGAGGCACGTGGCCCAGCCGTACAAAGCAAATGGTGCTTATTCAGCAACAACAGATTCACACTTACTCCCCAAGGAACCAAAACAACACCCTCTCGTTGCAAACTCTAGCTCTGGCTAGAGCCCCACACGGCCCACCGAGCACATCTATGATCTATCTAATACGACTGCCACAAGTTAAGAAGCAGACCATTCATCATAATATTAATTACAGAACAGCCTAGGATTAGTGTTTTTTTATGAAACAGGATTACTGTGTTTTCTCTTAGAAATTTCTATTTCCTACTATTCACCACCGTACAAAATTTGTGACAAGTGCTACTAAACACTGATGATAGCAGGGCCTTCTCACCAACTGCAGATCCCTCCAATGTCCAATGGCCTTCCCCATCCAAGTATACTAACACAAGTGACCCTTGGTTAGGTTTCTTTGTAGATTTTGTTTTATCTTCGAAAGAAAGGAAGTGCACGCCACATGACTTGACAAGTACACCTATCACCAGCCCTTTCTTGTGGGCCACTGACCAAAAGATATTCATAACCAGATTAGTGTATGATGTATAATGGAAAGTAGTTCAGAGAAATGCTCAGCAAATTCAAATTTCTGAGAACTAATGGAAGCCATAAAGAGTACATGCCTTACCTGTCCAATTTTTTGCGAGACATCAATATTTATTTGCCCAAGGAAAGGTTCAAGCTAGCGTGACCTTTTTGCCTTTTGACTCTCTTGCCTGCACCGAATTCTTCCAGTAATTATATTATCCAAGAATCTCATCATATACCAAAAACATTAACCGAATACTAGACTTTTCAACAAGAACAGCATGGTTTTGACTGTTGAGGAATTCAAAATGAGAATGACATGCACCTTCGTCGAAATAGACTTCCTGGATGAAACGAATTCACCAAACTCCCTATCGTACCGCCTCTTCTCGTCTGCTGGTGTGGAAGGTCGAGCCTTCCTAGTGACAGACATGAGAAGTTCTTTGCTGATGCACGGTTCACTTTCTGGGATACCATTCTCCTGGTTGTCCAAAAGTTCATGAACTGCTGCTAGTCCAGCATCCGTTAGAATAGCAGCGAGATCAGCACCAGTAAATCCTTCAGTTAGAGAAGCAACATCTTCGAGACTGGCATCACTTGCCAGCGAAACCTGAAGACATTAAAAAGAACCAAGCATTGACAACATTAATGACAATGACAATGACAATAACACTCCCTTAGTTTTCGTTCAGCTTAAAATCATTCATAAAATTGAACAAGATTACAAATAACATCCCAATCAAGAGAGACTAAAAAGTGGGGCAAGACAAAAGGTAGCACCATTCTAAAGACGCAAGGTAATAAAAAGCACATAATGCCTGGAAATTTTGGTGAAATTAGATATTATGACATGAAATATCGCAATCATGACAGTCAACACAAGAAAATGTCACAGAAACAACAGCAACTATTTTTCAAGAAAGAACGCTCACCGTCCTAGAATGCACCTTCAGAATTTCTAAACGTTCATCCCATCGAGGGAAATCACAAAAGACTAGACGATCAAACCTTCCAGGCCGCAAGAGCGCAGCATCAATTAGCTGTGGCTTGCTGTGAAAAACAGTAAGCAATCCCATCAAAAGATGTGACACAAAATAATCAAATAAACAAGCTACTTAGTCAGTTTCCCTAAGATTAGCTCAAAAAATATCTTCACGGCATTTTCATCTCTGTGAAAGTACAGAATAAAAGAGCTTGAGACTAGGGACTGCAGAAACTATAACAGTTGTCAAGCTTTGTACAGCGCTAACCTCGTAGCTGCAAATACAAATACTCCAGTCAAGGTTTCCACACCATCCAGTTCCGTCAAGAACTGCATACAAACAAAAACTGCACACTTAGATTGTTCTTTTGTTTTCAGGAAATAACAATAAAGATAAGACATTTTATCATTTTAGCAGCAAGGAGAGTATGAGACAGTTGCCTACCTGATTAACTACACGATCAGAAACTCCAGCACTATGGGTTCCTCGCTGGGGTGCAATGGAGTCAAATTCATCAAAGAATAATAGGCAAGGTGCTGCTGCAACGGCCTTTGCAAAAAGTCGCGAACCTGGAATTGGTTTATTAACATTACAAACAAGATGATCTAGGTGTCTTCTGTAATTCTGATCAACACCTACACTCGTAACTGGAGAACAGGGTTGACCGGTTGAGTAAAAAAGATACAAGGAAATATCCTAAACCTTCAAATATCTTTAGTGTAAGTGTTAGACTACGACTATAGGGCTGGCCCGTGGGCCTTGGCTCCCACACCTGGTGGTTGGGCTGCCTCAGGTTATATAGTAGTTGATCTCCTGATTAGTCAAGGATCTCCGTTGAATGGGTGTGTTCTATAAACCCTACAGCGATCCTTGCTTATATATATGCTATACCCTTTTGTACACATTGAATCAAGCTACTATTCCTTGTGCCATATCACTTTCAGTAAGAAAAAGGGAAGAGACATGAATGTTTGTGTAATGCTCAAAGGAATGAAAAGTTCCTTACAGATTGCTCAGATGAACCAATATACTTATTCAATAGCTCTGGACCCTTGACTGAAATGAATCGCAAAAGAACATGCAGCAGCTGCAGCTCTCACAATGTGAGTTTTACCACATCCAGGTGGTCCATACAAGAGAATGTTTGAACGCAATCGCACAGGTGCCTTGGTAAAGATATTTGGGTATTTTGATGGCAGTTCAAGTGTCTACAAGAAGGAACACAAGTATTAGTAGGAACATCTACAACCTTAAAAGGTGACTAAAAATATTTCGTTTTTTTTCATGAGCGTGTTGATGAAACCAACACCCTTAAAACAAGAGAGCAAGAAATGTGCACCTCTTTAATGATAGTTACTGCCTCATTTAGCCCTCCAACATCCTCCCAACCACCATCTTTATCATCAGGAGCATATTTCCTAAGATCACGCATGGCGACTGGAAGGAAGCCATGCATTGCTTTAGAGAAATCCTCCATCAGCAAAGTTCGCTTCATAGAGTTGTGAGAAGCATTAGAAGGCAGAAGAAAGCGATAAGCAGCAGCATGAACAGCCCTATCAACCAGAATTTCCTGCAAGACACAATAGCATACTTATAAAATGAATACCTTTTTCCCACCTCAATCCATGCAAAAGAATATTTGTCTGCTAGACCAGCTGTGAATATTTGTGACTTTGGTTCATAATCATAACTACCTAAGAAACATGTTTTCCTCATTTTTTGCTTGTTGAAAGAATCGGTCCATAATAATGATCACAAAAACATGATTAAGTTGGTTATAAAGACCATCGTATGATAAGAGTCAGAATTACCAAGTCATATGCATCATAACCTTCACATTTTGATGCTATCTCTGATAAAACTTCCTCAGAACACAGTAACTCATGCTCTTCAACTTGATGTTGCAATAGTGCTTTACGCTCAGGGACTGCAAGAGCAGGAAGCTCAATATGGAAATCAAATCTCCCTGCAGGGTAAAAAAGTGTTTTTATTAGTATACATCAAGTCAGCGACTCAACCAGCACACTTTTGTCTTGTCAAAAAAAAAAACCCAGCACACTTTGAAGAAAAAATAGAAAAAGAAGTAACCAGAAGAGGTTAAGTCTTGAGGAAGACTCTGAAGTGATTGAACCGAAGCCATAAACGCGATAGGTCCATACCCACATGTATTTTGAATCTTATCCTAGAAAGAGGTCAGGCCATTAAAAATAAATAAATAACTACTCACAGGGGAAAAGGATAACATGGGGAAAAGGATAACATGGTAAAATAATTGTAACAACCATAATCAACACCTATTCTTAATAAATTTCAACAATGTGAATAAGGAAAAGTGTAATGACATATCCTTACCTTGTACTCATCCATAATGTCAGTCAAATATCTCACAAGAGAATCAGAAGAACTGGACGACTGAGACACTTGAGGATCTGAAGAGACTGAAATTACACTGTCCAGATCATCAAATATGATGATTGAAGGTGAATGAAGCAGTGCTTCAGACATTCTGTCTTCAATTTCTTGCCTCGTCTCCTTAGCCTTGCCAAGTGCAAGTTTGGAACAATCTATGTATATTCTGTTCTTCAAAAAATTGATGATCTCATTAAATTGCAATATTCTTTCTTTTCGAATAAGAACTGTGCGGAAAGATTGTAAAGTGTTTTACATGTGTGCCAAGATATCTTTATGGTCTTCAAAGTATTTTGCAGAAGCCCTGGTCAAAGCGGTTTTGCCAGAACCCTTAAACAGGAATAAAGCCAAACAAAATTGTAAATAACAAAAAGAAAACCCTACACTCAAGTATAATTTAACATTATGAATTATGATATCCCATGGGAAAACAGAGAACACCTCATAATCACATGTTTCACAAAAGAAACTGGATGTTACTTACTCGAGGTCCATAGACAAGAACATGTCCAGGAAAGGGGAACTTTATTCTGTTAAATAACCTTAGGCTAGTTGCTGATAAGAGCACAGATAACCCTTCATAAAAGGAAAGAATCCAGAAAAAAAAAAAAAAGTTAGTCAACAGTAAGAAAAAGACAGCATCCAGAAAACAAACAGATGTAGAAAAGGAATTATTTGCCTATCTGGTTAAAAATTATTACTTTTTGTCACATCTGACATTGCATTCTCCATCCAGCCTAAAGAAGATAAGGTCAGCTTGAAACCATCACTGGAGCCACTGTCCACTAGGGAATCAAAAGATACAGGCTCACCCAGCTCCAACTTTCCGAAATGCAGTTCAAGATCATTGGAATTGTCAGTTGGAACACTCCAAGCAGTCTCAACATTAAGCTGTGAATTGTTGAAACTAGAATTTTCAGAAGTAAGTGTTAGTAGGTATAAAAATTCAACTCCTTTGGTTCCTTCTTTATCTGTCGCTTCTAAATGGAGCAAAATATTGGTTGGCAAAACTATTGAATTCATCTCGTTATGGCTAGCATGCAAGCCCATTTCTTTAAGGTGTCCAATAAGCCAATGCTTAATAAAAAATTTCTGCTTTGATAATGATTCTGAAATGCTCTCAATATCTGCACCTTGAAGATTTTCGCTTTCACTGTAACGAGCTTTCTGGAAGAAATCACCATTTTCTGAAGGAATCCTGGTTATCCTTGAAGTGTCTGCTTCCTGACTGACTAATTTACTGCTATCATGGGCGCTCTTTCACACGCATCTTGAACTGTAAAGGAGATATTGTCACTAGAGGTTCATCCTCCTTGATGTTGGCTGAATATGTCTTAATATATACCCCTAGGATCAGTGCACACACTTTAGTATTGTAAAGTTAACAGCAGACAAAATTCAACAGTACACTGACAAAATAGTTTCTGGGAAATGCTTTGTCCTCAATCTGAATTCAAAGTCTATATAAGAATTCAGAGACTATATAAGTTAGCTGTTCAAGGTAAAGGGAAGAAAGACCTGTGAACTCACATGAATGTACATCAGCGCTTATGAAGTGACGAATAGAGTAGGGAAGCATAACATGCCCTTTTGCAACAGAGTCTGAAAGTAAGATATAAACAATGGCTTCATGGGCCCTTTCTTTAGTTACTGAAATTCCCTTTTTTTGTCCAACTTCTTTGCCTTTTAGAGCTAGTCCTTTCTTTGATGATTTAGGTGAAACAGTGACTAATTGGAGATTGCCAACCGAAATACTTGCAGCTGTATCAGGATGAATTAGCACAGCATAGCTGACAACCACACCTATCTCAACACCTTTATATTTGAATGTATGTGCATACTTCCTATCAGCTGCTTGAACACGCAGAAGTGCCTTTGTTTTGACTTGTTCTTTCAGTGCACTTTGCTTTTTGCAGATCCTGAGAAGGCTTCTCTTTTCGTTTTTTGGGTGCAACAGCAACTTCAGTGCCTGGTACAAGTTGAACTAAAAGAAAGAAAAAAATACAATGGATTCTTAGCAATAGATAAAATTAACAAGTTAAAAAAGGAACATTATTGAACAGATTATCTACTATGAGATTAATAACATTACATACTTATATAGAACGCTGGAACAACTCATACGATGCCACAGAAAAGCATTTCTTGATAAGGCATACATTAGTTACAGTAATACTCATTAGACCACTCATGGATGCATCAAAATTGGTACCCATACTTTAGATTCAAACATTTTTTCCTGGAAACGCAGGAGAGCTGTGCTTCATTATATTAAGAAAACGTTTAAATTCTGAAACATTTTATTAGAAGGAATAAGATTTGATTTTATCAAAAAAAGAATTAATTAAGCTGGATTGTTTTAAATATATATCTAAGTTTGGAAAATGTAGCTGCTACATACTAGTAAGATACGTTAGGCTACATAACATGTTTGGCTAAAATTAACATAACAAACCTTAAAGACCATAATTCCATTAGCATGAATTATGATGGAGATGGGTATCCCCAAGTTAGGTGCCATGGGTAATTAGTCTTAGGATCTTTGTGGGATCCATAGTGTAAGAAGAATAGAATTGGTGTAACTGATTGATTGTATTGCATTGAGGCCTCAGCCAGTATATATGAGAGTACAAGACTTGTGGGGTAAACCAGCCATAGTGGCTTTCCTAGAAATTACAAGGAGAAGACCTTGACTGCTGTAGCGATCGGTCTTTAGTCTAAGTCTACTTGCTAGGAAGTTGCTATGCAATATCTTGCGACCAAGTAGAAGACTTGATTGCTAGCCTTGCTCTTGCGGCCAGTAGTGAATGGTAGCAGGCTAGCAGCGGGTTATCTACCAAATGTACTCTAATATCCCCCCCGCAGTCAATAGCGGGAGCACCATGACGGTGAGGCGAAAGAAGAAGCCGATGGGCAAAATTCAACGGACCGACACATAGTCACCTAGTGCTGCGAAATTCCAAAGTAAAGGGGAAAATGGACAAGGAGAGTATGGATAACACAAATTTGTTTTTTCAGGTGAATCAGGAATGACTTCTAGAAGCTTAGCTCAGAAGCTAAAGAGTTATCCTGTTTGGTGAAGTACACAACAGTTGTTTTCTACCATGATTACAACACAATTACTTATTAACAAGTGTCATTAACCTATTTCAAAACGATTTCACACAAACTTAATGTCATATAGAAAGATGAACCAATATATCACCTTTAAGCGGTATAATATGAAAAGGATATTGAAAAGAACATAGACTAATAGTTGTAACACAAGTTATATAAGTTAGCACAATGATGCAGAAAAAAATATATATACCAACAGTCTTCTCGGGAAAAGATGACACTACAACGAACTTCACAATATTATGTCCATCCAACCACAATGGAAATTTCATGCCCTCATAAATGATGCCGACCTGATTAAAAAAAAAAAAAAATTATGCACCATACAAAATAAAAAAAAATGGTAGCAGGATGGAATTAATCCACTACGCAATAACAGACATATTGAAGGAAAAAGAAAAGAGAAAGCAAAAACAACCTGCTTCAAGATTGTTTCCTCAGCCAAATCAGCACGGCTCTCCAGTATCTCCCAGTCATCCTCACTGTAGGGTTCAATGCTGACCGAGTCAGCTTTAGCCAGAGAGCGGGCTACGCTCAACTGTGCTGTAGCTCCGTCAGGCAGCGAGATGCATTCTGCCAACTCTTGTGCAACCTGCAAGATAGACCATGGATATCACAATATTGCAAATATCCGGTGCGCTTTAGCTGCATAATGTACACCCACAGGAAGGTGTTTGACGTAACCAGACTGAGGACAAACAAGAGAGGGTCGTCATACTTCTACATGCAGAGATGTCGAAAGCAATACAAAACTGACAAGGAAATACTATGAAAGAGCTTGAGGATTTTGATCCCCTGCAAGACTACAACTCGAAATTCTCACGTCAAACTGTGCCGACCACAGCATCACTCTGTGTCTCTGTCAACACTCCACCAACAAATTCACTCCAGTATATCCAGCAAGTGACAAGCTTAATTCCCAATTTCTGACAGCATGCATCGATTCAATCGAGGATTGACGAATAATTCTGGAAAAACTCCCGCCCACAGGGACTCCAAGTGACAAAGGTACAGCGGGATGTGGCTGGCGGGCCGGCCGCTTACCTCGATGGCGCGGGATCGGGACGCGGCGCCGGACCAGGCGAGGGGACCAGCGCGCGCCGGCGGGGCCGCGAAGTTCGAGCGCGAGGACGGGTGGGAGGTCGCCGGTGGCGGAGGTGCGCTCCAGGGCGTGGATGAGGTGGAGCGGGAGCGCCACGAAGCAGCTCCGGGCGCCGCCCACCACGCGAACCTCTACCTCCAGCCCGCCGCCGCTCATGGCTGCCTGACGCGGTGACGCCTCCCCCGCCGCTGTTGCTTGGTTCTGAGTTCTGACTCGCTCTCGCTTGATGCTCTCTATTGGGTCAAATAAAAGTCAACTAGACTTTTGTGAAGTGAATGAGTAAATAAAAATGATAAAAAAGAATTCGTGAAGTTCCTGTGACCTGTATGGTGTGAAGATTAATTTTAGGGTTAGAAACATGATGTCCATAATTAAACTCCCATTATAGTAACAACAACGCTAGCTCATTCATTTTTTTTTAAATCATTGATTTTTGTTATGCACCTAGTTATATATACATAATAAAATTAAAGTATCTAGAAAAGCAAAAGTGAACTACAATTTGAAATGGAGGGAGTATAAATCAAGGTAAAATTGTCTACTAATTATCCTAGAAAATAAACTGTATATGTCTTCGTCCTCTTATCTATACTGATCTATGGGGTTATGATCTGACTGAAATAGGGCAACAGACCCTCTATTTCTTTTCAGTTAACCTATAATATTTTAGTTTGATTAAACGATATTGTAGATCAAGCTCCGACGGTTAACACATAACAAAGTATGGATCACAAACATCTAAGGACTACTATTATCAAATTAAATCCATCCAAATCATCTTCATACATACTCACACCTCGTAACAACCATTTTTTTTAACAAACCCTAAGCATACCCTAAAACAAGAACAAGTATATATTGAATCCATCTAAATCACCTCCATACATGATCACACCTCATGACAACCATTTTTTCACAAACCCTAAAATAAGAACAAATATTGAATACACATATTGAATCCATCTAAATCATCTACTCCCTCTGTCCCCAAAATGTATGCCACTTACGCTTTTCGGAGAAACAACTTTGACAAATTATATATTTAAAATTATTAATTTTTATCATACATAATTAATATCATTGGAAAGATATTTGAATCTAGTTTTTTAATAAATTTATTTGGAGATACAAATTTTGCACGTATTTTGTACAAATCAAGTCAAACTTGTGGCACAAAAACAAAAAAAACGACTAATATTTTAGGACGGAGGGAGTACATACTAAGAAACATCTCCTCAAATATAAAAAATGCTATGAATTAGGTGCACTTGCATTATAGGGTTTGAGTAATGCACAATTCCACCAAACAAAGAGAAAATGATGAAGCCAAATGACACACACATGAGAAAAGAAGAGGGGCCTATGGCATAGTACAAAGAAAATCAAAGATCCAACTACAAATAACATGAAATCCATGTGGAGGATGGGAGAAAGAGAAGAGAGCTTTTCAAGTCGCTGACCTGCTTCACGAGCTCAGAGAAGTGAAAGAGTGGGAGAAGAGAGGGAGAAAAAGAAGCTGGTGGCAGCATTTATGTCTCCACGTCGCGCCGCTATGGCGCGATGGGATTGTCACGACACATGCGACGGCGCGATAGGGTGGGCCCCACGTGCCTCCACGCCCGACCGGTCAACTTCGGTGCCGGCGTGGAGGGGACACGCGCGCGCCGATGCATGTGGCGCAACAGGGTGGAAATTTCGCGCCACAGATCCTGGCGCGACCAAAAGGATACCTGGCGAAAATAATTTTAAAACGGGTTTACATTTTTTTTTTTTAAAAAAGGTTAAATTTTAAAAAAATCCATCCAAGACTCGATCGAGTGCGAGCCGTGGAAAACATGCAGGCAGTGGAGGGAGCCGAACTCGGCGTCCGAAAACGCTGCATTTCAGCTTCTTGTAAACCGGTAGCCACGATTCTCTGTTTCTCACCCTCCTCTCTCTCCTCTGTGGAGCTCAGCTCTACGGTTTGAAAGAAGACCATGGCTTTCCTTGAATTGATTGAATTAAAATAAATACGTAGTTTCAAAAAGTAATTAAAATGAATACGAGCATGTATATGATTCTTCGGCTGGTGTGCCGGCGTGCCGCGGTCCTTGCATATGCATATGTGTGTATGCGCTCAAAATTGACACCAGACCATACGCAAATACAAATAATGTTGCTTGAGCATAAAGGATATGCAAGGAATCATGCATGCCCTCTCAACGCATTGCATAGAACCAATTAACAAACTCATCCTGAACCAGCAGTGTCTGGGCCACCAAGCCACTAAAAAAAATACTCATGGGAAGGGGTGAGGTGATCAATGCAAGACTGAGAGCCCAATAATAATCCATGCATTGTGAGAGAAATCATTGAGCTGAGTATGTTACCGAGCATATTAGACGAAGAATGGTTGATGCAATGCAATAGGGAATTTGGAATGATCAGGGAGAAGTTGAAAGGCGCGCGGCAACCAATTCAATCAACAATACCGGCCATTGCATTGGCGTTGCAAATACAAAGCCCCAGCCGCTTCTATATCTATCCATTATTCCCATTTCAGCTCACACTGTCACTGTCAAACTGCTGCCAAATTCTCTTGTTCATCAAACATGATGCCAAGTTGTGTTTCAAGAGGGGAAAAAACATTGATGCCAAGTTGCCAACAAGTGTGGATTATGGTTATAGCTGCAGCACCATCAGCACCGTCAACATTAAACTGCAGGCTGCCTATATCACCATATGGGCATATGGCACATATGTATAAACATCTCAGTCTTTCTTTCTGTGCCTTGTTATCTCCACGCCCAGATAGTCTAGGACGCCTTGCACTGCGACGTGAGGCTTGCCAACCTTCACTTTCGGACCGCAGAGATCTGAGGGAACTTGAGCAGTGTGGACTTTTGCGATCGAGTGAGCCACCGACTCCAGGAGGTTGTGTGGCGTGCCTTCGACGACATCCTTAGCAATGCTGGGGAGGAGGTTAAACAAAACTGATTGTCAGGATCTGATAAAACATCTTGGGAAAGGATTCTAGGTCCATGAAGTGTGTGTCTAGAACTCTACACCATCCCAGAGCAGGCAAAGAAGGCCTAACCAAATCTTAGACGTGATTGATAACAGTTCCATTCAGAACTTGCATTACATACTGTGTTGAGGAGATAAACAATTGGAGTTTCATAGAGGGTGGTAAATGCCATGAACGAAAGAAACAACTGAATATAAGATGGCCTTGATGCCACCTGTAAAGTATAAAAATCCCCTGTCTGCTAAAAAATTTTGAAACAAATAATTCAGAGACACTAGGCCACCTTTTTGTAATACTATGCTAGTTTAAATATGCTATATTTCAGATCATGGTTAACCCAAATCCCCAGCTCAGTTCCAAGTACCCAACTGCAAATCAAAGTGTAACTAAAAAATGTCATCTAGACTTGTAGGTCAACGACGTGAGGTGGGGTGGGCATTTTTAAAAACGTCAGGCAGGGACAAAAAGCATACTAATAGCATGATAGGGAAATCTATGTTTAAAAACTATGTTGGGACTCTGATAACCAAATCTGAAACAACGTGTTTATGAACTATGTTGAGACTGAAGTGTGTGCATGCCGTCTCCAAAGCAAGTGGAGATTACAATTCGGAAGCAGGACCAAGCACACATTCTATACTTATTTTTGAAGTAAACACATTCTAAACTTATATACTACTATGTCAACATGAAAAATATCATTTCATAACAAAAATTATTTCCAAGCAGGCCTCTGAAACAGCATTGCGATTCATCCTGAAACAAGAAGAATCACCGCTCTCTTCCAGAGGAGAGAATACTACGGACTGAAATCAGGGAAACTGCATACAACATACATATACGGTGACCTCGTGCCACTTGTAATTATACCAGTTGAAGTTCCGAAAAGAATGCTAATTTCTATCAATTTGTTGTTCCAATCGATCGTCGTGAAAGCTAACATACAACTACTCACTCACCCGTAGATGTCGGTGTAGCTGACGGTGTCAGCGATGGAGTCGGACTCGCCGGCGGCGGCGAGATCCATCCAGGCGTCGATGTCGACGACGAACTTCTGTCCCAGCGTCTGCTCCTCCTTCAGGACGCCGTGGTAGCCGTGGAACTGCAGGCCGCGTAGGATGAGCTTGTCGCCGCCGGGCCCCGTCGCCGCCGCCGCCTCCTCCGCCATGGATGCAGGGTAGAATGGGCCGAGCAGCGTTCCGGTTCGCGTCGCGGAGCACGCGGAAACGAGAAGCGATATTAAGGGAGGCCGCCGGGGCGGGCGCGCTGAATCGGTGGACGACCGGAGCAGTGGACGGCCGGGAGGGGGATTGCCGCCGGATTGGGTGGCTGGCGGTGCGGCGGCTACTGTGGAGTGTGGAGAGCTGACGGTGACGAGGGAAGGGAAGGCACAGTTTGGGCCTTGGGCCTTTATTGGGCTTCTGTATTATTGGTTGGCCCATGACTGGCATTGTTAGTTCATAAAAAAAAGAGTTTGAATTGAAAAACAAAAAAGTTATTTTGTTGCCGGGACTCGAACGGATTTTGGTCGACTGCCATGTGTACTCTTATTTGTACAAACGTTTCTTATACTTCTCCAAATGAATCTATAATCACTATATGATACTTTAGATTCCTTAAAAATTGCGTGTAATTTTCTAGCGAACATGCTCGTGCGTTGCAATAGAACCCAATACATTTAGGATTGGAACCCCGTATCATCGCTTGGATGCGAGTTGTTGAAACTCATACGAATGACAATTACATATGAGATACATAGAGCGTGGCCTGATAAAACTCCATATTCATCATCGCTACACATAAGTTATCCTAACTCGTCTAAGTATGGGTCAAGGGTTCGAGACACATACTAGACATGGAGGAAGCACTTGAATGTCGTTTCGAAAGTAAAAATAAATAGGAGAGGAGGAATTTTAAGTCAAGTTTTAAATAGTGGGCTATGGCAAATAGCGGTAGATTTTTAGAGGCTATAAAGCTATAGCGGGAACAATGCCGATAAGCGTTTTTTATAATAAAAACTATGAAAAAAAAACTCTAATAATTGATGTCAAAACAAGACAAATATGATATTTCATTAACACAAATATACATTTATAAGGTTTTACAAGTCTAAATAAGATTACCAAATACCAATAATGACATTACAATATGTTTCATAAAAATTTAATCGTCGAAAAATACCAAATTAGTAACAAATGAAATCTGAAATAGCGGTAAGTAGCTATAAATAGCGGTGCTATAGCGGAAATATAAATAGCTTAGCGGGCGTAGTCTTTCCGGGAGCTATAGCCCGCTATTTTAAACAGGAATTTTAAGTCAAAAAAGGAACTCTTGGTGGTTTCACACCAAACTAGATCGATAGTTAGTCTTGATGAAGCATTTTGTAGTAAAAAGGTTTCCGATGAGACCATCTCTATACTATCTTAATACTTCTCCTTATCTCTATAAAACTATTATATTGTGGATAACTATACCTTTTGTTTTTAACTAATCCGCAGACCCTGCTCTGATACGAATTATCCTACTTGTGTTGCGTCCGTGTCCTACATGTTGTTCGATACGAAGTCCGGTGTGAAATTATGGCCTACACGAACATAACTCTAGTCTAGTATATATATATACGTGAAAATCATCGTCGATCAAGAATTAAAAAAAAGCTTATTTTTTTAAGAAGAAGAAGAAGTAGAAGAGGAGAGAAATAGAAAAAGGAAGCAGCAATCGGCCCAGCACCACCAACAACACGACGGTCCCGTCGTCTCCTCTCATCAGATCACGAGCCACAGGTGTGGGTGGGTGTGGGAGCCCGATCCGATCGCCAGATCCGCCGGCCTCTGCGCCGATCCGGGCGTCCTTCCACCGCTCCCCTTCCTTCTATCGTAGGCAGGCGCTCTCCGCCCTCGCCGCTCGCTGGAGCGGAGATCCCTCCCGGACTGCTTGATTCCTTCTTATTGTCTTTGCTGGTAAGGGATTTCGTTCTGCACCCCCCCCTGCTGCTATGATTCTTCCGATCCTTCGAATTCAAATCATTCTTCTCCTTATTATTATCCGACCCGTCCGGTTTATCGCCGATTGGTTTTCTTTGATTGATGCGTCACCCTGCGTAAGATCTTGCGTCAATTCAGACGTTGCTAATCTTGTCATGCCATGGCTTATGCGATTCGAGATGTATTGAGTGAATTGGTTTAGAGCCAGGGGGATTTATCTCAAACTGAGTTGATCAGGCTTTCTTCTTGCTCCACATGGTGCACGCTGCTGCTGTTTCGCGCAGCCAAGGTCGTCTGGCGGAATCGCCCCAGCTTCAGCTTAACGCATTGCGAGTCCTTTTCGGTAGGTTCCCTTGGTTCGTGTGCAGATCGATATCACATTTAATTGGTTGGGTGCGGTGCTCTTGTCACGTAGAAATTGTCACGTGTATCTAGCTCCTGTAGCATGTAGCTTGCACGGTCAATTCGTGATATAGTTTTCAGTACCTGAACGGGCTTCGTCTGCTATTTGTCATACCTTGACTGTACGTCATGTTGATGGTTGGTGCAGATCATGCTTAGCATAGAGGGTTCTTGATGATCGTCTGTCAATGTCATGTGGCTATATAGTCCATGAGATGTTGCATTGTTTTCACTGAATAGAATGATGCATCTTAAACGTGCAAGACTGCTGATTGCAGCTCCCCGTGTGTGCTTTTATCAATGATCAACATATTCGGTTACAACGATCACTTGATGTTTGATGTAAAATAATATGTTAGGGAAGAAACTATACTTTTTTTGCTATTGAAGGCCATCTGTATATAATACGTGGCACTCAGTTTATCACGTACAATTGGATAGCCTCATTTGTTGAAGCCTGACACGATCTTGTTGAACCTTGATATTTCAGGCTCTATGGATAAGCAGGAGCTAGTAGCCAATGTCGAACAGAAGATAGGTCTTTCTGAGAAGCCTAAGGAGCAGGTCATTACTCGTTACTGTATTACTGTTTTGTTTCCTTTTTTTACACTTCGTTTATTTACTCTGTTCGTTGATTGTATCAACCATCTACCTCAGCATGTTGCCAGTAAGGATGAGAAAGCACCTGTGCCCCCAATTTCAGTTGATTCTTCAAATGCTGTCGATCTACCAAGTGAAGCCCAGGCCCAAGCTGGCACGTCCAACATGGATGGGGGCCATAATGGTGCACACAACTTCTATGCTTCTCAGGCACAGCCATTCTATTACCAAGGTCAGCTTGCATGTCCAAATATCTATTCACACTTTGCGTTCCTTCTCCAGTCTTCATTGCAGAACATCAACTTATGCATTGCCCTATATAGTTAATCTCATGCAGTTATAGCCCATGGGAAATAAAGAAGCAATCATATCAAAAGTTTTAGACTATCTATTAGGAGGTGCTCTTAACATATTTCTCTATGAATTTACCAATGATTTATCAGGAGTAGAAATATAATATGTATCAATCAATGTAAAATCTGTTAACCCACTTATTTTGTTTTCTTTAATATATTGTACATTTCACAGCTTTCATCTTGATTTATGAAAGTTCTTGTTTCAGCCTTAACATAGTTTCACTCTCTATGGGCAGGCTCCGGATATGAAAACCCTCCACAAGAATGGGACACATATCCTCCCTACATGAGTGTTGAAGGATTGGAAGTGGGTCCACCAGTAAGTAGAAAAGTTTTTTCTTCGTCATAAATATGCCTTAGGCCACTTCTCTAAATCTGTCTTTTCTTGAAGGTTGTATACAATGAGGACCCCTCATTGATGTTCCATGGTGGCTATGGTTATGAC
This sequence comes from Hyparrhenia diplandra, assembly GCA_015847255.1. Lineage (NCBI taxonomy): Eukaryota > Viridiplantae > Streptophyta > Magnoliopsida > Poales > Poaceae > Hyparrhenia > Hyparrhenia diplandra. The sequence goes on from JADLZK010005760.1 coordinate 125,529, forward strand.
CCATATGCTCATTATTCTCCTATTGCAACACCTGTACCGACTGCTGTTAGTGGAGATGGTCAGCTCTACTCCCCTCAGCAGTTCTCCTTCTCGGCTCCTTACTACCAGCAGTCAGTACCACCTGGCATGCCATATTTAAGCTCTCCTACTCCAATATCACAGGGTGATACAAATACAATGATGCCGATTGACCCAACACAAGGAGCTTTTATCGCTGATACCCTGAGTCCAAACAGCTTCCTGTTTGGCCCAAGACCTGGTTATCATCTAACTTTGTGCTTTGTTCAGTTTATTTATGTCTTATGTTATAGGTAACATTTTAACTTTTGACGCGTCTCTCAGAATGGTTCAGATCTTCAGAAGGAACTGGGTCATTCCCATCACCTGCAGCTTCACCTCAACCTTCTAGTGGTGTTCCTGGGACCTATGGTCAAAGCAACTTTCCAATGGCTTCAGGAATGGTATTCTCTTCACATTGCTTACCCCATTTTTCTTTTCCCTCAAATAGTATTTAAGAAACCATGGATGCAGCTCTTTGCACAAGTTACCATTTCTATTGGTTATCTTGGGGTTGTCTTTCACTTTAGAAACAAATCTAGCTTGACTTTGTTGAATTAGAATAATGAAAACTCTACCCTTCAGTGTATATAGTTAATGTCTTTTACCCTTTTGATTCATTGCCAGTTGATGTTTAAATTCAGATTTGATTGCTGCTACCAGATGCGATTTAAACTCTGCTCTGAAAGCATGTGCCTGCATCTGTCTGTCACTGGTTTTGGTGATTACCCACCATTTAGCTGGAATTCTGACTTGCTGTTTTATGCTGACACATTAGATGCTAGAAAGACTGAAAAGAAAAACTTAGAAAGGCAGGAATATACAATTTAATAAAGAACTGAAGTTGTTTACTTGTAGATCTGCCTTTTGATATTTATTTGTTTCTCCCCCAATGTCAGGCATCGCCTCATCAGAAGCCCTTCTATGGTTTGGGATCCACAACTGACTCCTATGGAAGGGGTTTCTCTCATGGTGGAATGTTCCCTCAGGCCAGTAATTATGGGGGATCCTTCACCAGCTTTGGCCTTAATGGTAGAAGTTCGATCTCGATTGAGAAAGGGCGCAGGAGGGGAAGGGGTAATGCACTTATTTGCAGCTGCAATGGTCCCCTTGACTTTCTTAATGAGCAAAGTCGGGGTCCACGTGCTACTAAGCCTAAGAAGCAACCAGAGGTTGACAGTAAGGATGAGAAGCCTGCTACAGGAGTTGGTCGTGAGTTATACAACAGGCCTGACTTTGTAACAGAGTACAAAAATGCCAGGTTTTTCATCATAAAATCATACAGTGAAGATAATGTGCACAAGAGTGTAAAATATGGTGTTTGGGCTAGCACCACAAATGGAAACAAGAAACTGGACTCAGCCTATCGTGAAGCTAAGGAGAAGGAAGAGCACTGTCCCATTTTTCTGTTATTTTCGGTAATTAAAACACCATCTCCATTCCTTGTTCCTTTTTGAGGCCACCGGTCCTTTTTTACTTAAAGTAATAATCCTGTCTAATTTTGAAAATTGGAACAATATATATACAGGTGAATGCCAGTGCACAATTCTGTGGTGTTGCTGAGATGATTGGACCAGTGGACTTTGACAAAAGTGTGGATTACTGGCAGCAAGATAAGTGGACTGGTCAATTCCCTGTGAAATGGCACATAGTGAAGGATGTCCACAATAATCTTTTCCGGCATATAATTCTTGAAAACAACGACAATAAACCCGTAACAAACAGCCGAGATACACAGGAGGTATTTACACTTCTTTCTTTATCTCCATTTGCTTAATTTGTATTTGAATTTATCCTTGTACATAAGTTTTGTTTCATGGGAAATCACTATCAAATATTGGTTAGGATGTGTCACTGCCATTCTTGCTCTCAGTTCAGCTGTTAATATTCTCATGCCTTTCTTTTCCATTTTACCTTCATTAATTCATATTTGATGTGACACATAACCTTATTGTAGGTGAAACTAGAGCAAGGACTTGAGATGCTGAAGATCTTTAAGAACCATGATGATGATGCATCAATCCTTGATGACTTTGATTTTTATGAGGAGCGTGAGAAAGCGCTGCAGGAAAATAAGGCACGCCTGCATCAGCAACATCTACCCAGTTCAATTGTTGTTGAGCCCAAGAAACCTTTGACTGTACCCACTGACCCTGTGGGCCATATCACCAAGAGTTTTGCTCAGGCTGTGCGGCTTGGTGAAGCCAAGACTGGAAGCCCTTTGACTGAGAAGGTTTCTGTGGGCGATTTGTCTATTCCTGTGAAGCCTGTTGAAGTTAAGCAGAGTGGTTTATCTTAGGAACTCTTGATTGATGTGATTGAACTGTACTCAAAACATCATCCATACGGTTCCTGATCAAAATATCAAAATATCGGGAATGCATATACAGATGGATGATGATGAAACCCAAGACATCGGCAAAGATGGCTTCTTGCGCTCTTGGTCAAGCATGCATGTACACTAGGGTAGGTCTTTGCCAACCTTGGAAGCATAGTTTCTTGAATAGTTTCTCTTTTTTTATTCCTTTCCTCTTCCTAGTATTCCTCTCCATCATCATATGATGATTCCTTAGTGTCTAGCCTTAAGGAGAGGTGCAGTTTTTGTGCAAGCCTCTGTAAGTTTCCTGTTCCATCTCATATGAATAAGGCCTTTTTGCTGCTGTTTTTTATTCAAGTAAAAATTTCCTCATTTATTCTGTGGCAGTTTTTATTATTATACTGTGTCCGAACAAGACATATTCACCATGTATGTAAGCAAAACATAAACGCTATCCAGGTGACCTGGCTGTGATGACTACAATAATAAGTAACTGAATAATTGTTTATGTTCGCTGGGAGGTTACATGCTGTCATGTGGTATGTGATCTATGGCTGCAAGGTTTACAGATGTTTGTCAGCTCTCATGACATAAAGTTGATATTTTCGCAAGCTATATTTTGTCAGTCCATGAAAAGCATAGTTCTAGGCAAATATTATGGTAATTCCACTGTTGTAAATAATTTTGCTAATAGCTATACTTTGACAGTTCATTTTTGCGATGAGGATATGGATATGAAGTAATCAAGGCATGTAAGTTCTTGAAAATTACGTGATTTCCGTACCAAGAACACTACATATAGGTAGAATTGCAACCCTAATGCAGATTTTAGGTCTCTCATTTCATTTTGTTTGTGTTTCGGGTCATTTACACTAGCTGTCGGCCCAACTCACAAGTCATAATAAAATATTGAAGCTTGTCACTAGATTACACTATAGAAACATTTTCTTCCAACACTATTTGTAGCCTGAACTGGCGGTGGTGAAGAGGGAGAGGTGTGTGTGTGGCACACTTCCAACACACTGGCGCAACAACCACAGTACAGTTCAGAAGCTCCAACGTCACCTCCGTGTAGATCAATGGCAACCTGTGTAAACCATAAAAAAAGTTGTCTAAATTCACCAAAAAATCAAACATGTAGATGATATGATGATACACAACCTTGTAAATTATCTTTTTTTCCAAACTCAACTTCGTTTGTGAGATATAAAAATAACAAATTTCTAACAAATCATCTCGACAGCTTTCTGGCTTGAAATTTGTTATTTTTATCTCACAAACGAAGTCGAGTTTGGAAGATATTTTACAAGGTTGTATATCGTCATATCATTTGCATGTGTGATTTTTTGATGAATTTAGATGACTTTTTTACCATGGTTTACATGGGGTTTCATGAAAATTGTGGTTTGCACTAATTTTCCCTAATCAATTTCTCAACCGTGCGCCTACAACGGCACAATGCCGAATACCATTTCGATCGGCTTTCATCCTTTTCACACGCCATGGCTCTGTCAGCCTGTCGCGACATATCACACTCACGTCCGTATCATGGCTTGGGCCGCCTGGTGCACACATCCTACGGCGTCAGTCTGGATGTCGATTGTTCAAGCTAGCCAACATGGTACGCTAGCTCCTCAGTTGTGTACAATTATTATTTGAATAATTTCTCCGGCCATTCATAAACTTTGAGTCATATATATGTACCCATGTCCATACTAGCCACTGGCTCCTGTGTGGTCTTAGTATCTTATATTTTATTTTTTGTTTTTAATTGTTTGATATAATTCCAGAAGCAAACACGTCAAGCTTTCTTCTACTCGTTGGCTGATTCCAACAAGATAACAAGATGTTATCTTGTTAGGTGTCTGAAATCAATTTCTAGAGACAAATGGAAATAGAGCTGCCTTTAGAAATCAATTTTTAGCAGCCGTCTTTACAAATGCATTTATAGAACCGCCTTTACAAATGACTTTACAAATGCATTTATACAGCCGCCTTTACAAATACCTTTCAATGTCCTAGTGCCCTAGTAACTTGGTGCTGGGTGAGAGACAGCTTGAGTCGCATCATATTCCAACCTCTATCTCCTCTTTCCAAAACATCCTAGATAACTCTAACAACAAAGAGAGCAGAGATATTCTATGGTGGATTATGGGGTTTGTGGAAAGCCAGAAATAACCTGGTGTTTTCTGACATGATTATCAAATCCACTAAACAGGTCGCGTTCTAGGCCCTGGGGATGTTGAAGCAATGGATCGCGCTGACGACAAAGAACACCGCGAGGAAGGAGGAGGTGCTGGGCAAACTGAAGGAGGGACTCCAAACTTAACTGCTGATGTCTGATCTCTTGCCCCGGTGGCTATACTATGTGGGGAGTTAGAGTTGTCTTTGTTGTCGAGTCTAAACTGAGTAGGAGTTGGTGGTGGCTCATGTAGTGATGGGGTTGTGTTTTGGTTCTTTTGTAGTTTGTATCTTATCTTATAAAGCTGGTAACCCTAGTGCAAAATCCTGTTACTTGTTTTAGGCTTTCAATAGAAGCTGGGCAATCGCCTTTGGTCTAAAAAGGAGGTCGCTCGGTTTGGAGGTCAGTAGAGGCAGTTGTAAATTGACTCGCCTCCAGAAAAAGGTCCCTATACCATTGCAGAAAATCAATTTTTGTAATGGTGTAACTGTGTCGACTAATTTTGTAGGTTATCAAAGCTAGATGGAACAATTCTTGAAAAGGAAATTTCTCCTTAGTGATAATGGGAATCTTGATGAAGAAGGCACTTCAAGACGAAATGATGATGAGAATCTTGATGGAGGCACTTCAGGAAGAGATTGAGAATTTGACGGGGCACCTCAACAAGAGATAGAAAGTGCAGCGAACACCAATCATAGTACTCTTTTTTTTATTCAAATCATAGTACTCTTCATCATTCTTCACGAGTCTCACGGCGGGTGGTAATTTTTTATGAGCTTCGATGGCTAAACCGACTTGCTAAAAACTAAAAAGTCAAAGTCGATGGCTACGCACACTTTTTAACACAAATATATTAATGTAAATATTATGCTCTAAAACTTTTATATGAATTGATTTGACTAATCATAGGTCAAATTTTATAAAGTTTGACTTTTTCCATGAAAATTTAAATAGATGATCAATTTTAGCACAGTAGCTGTACCAGGCAGCTACACATTAGCTAGCTAACTGTGCCTGCAACTGCACCCTCTTGTTTTTCCCCCTAAACTGCCATATGCTGGATGCGTATTATTGACAATGAAGGAGCCTTTCATCATATATATAATGCACTAAAATGCAATGTTTTTGCATGGAAAGATAAAAAAAAATATATAGAGAAAACTGTGTCGAGGTTGAAGCGATGTCTTGACATATCTTCTGATAATCTATGCTATATATATATGTGAGAAATCTATCATGCAGCCTCGAAGTTGTTATATATGGATATGATTGTGCATTCACAGCCATGCCTTCTGATGTCCATGCATGGAGTCTCCCATGCTTGAATAATTGTTTGCTGGCTGCTGCCGACCAGTGCAAATCTTTGTCCGATCCTTGAGATCACACGCTAGCCCCGGGCGACCATGCATGTTCCTCTGCATGTCTGATCATCTGCATCTTGGTTGCATACGTGTGTACAGCAGTACCCCGGCCCAGTGCCCCAGAGATGGAACTGGATTCGTCCATCAATCCGAGTCCAACGAGACTTCGAGTTTGATCGAACTGATTGACCAGCTACTTTACTGTCCATCCTGACAAGCTGCATCATGCATGTAATACTTCTCTATCTACTCCCACCGTCCAAAAGAATAGATTCCTAATCAATCAAACAATATGAAATTTATCTAAATACATATAAAACACACTAACATTTATGATGTCTAATAAGTATTACTTGATTATGCGAGGAGTAAAACAATTCTAATTATTTCCTCCCAATGCATGACACTGATTATATATAGTACTATCATATAACAGAGTGTATCTGTCAACAAAGGAGTACAATTCTACTCGCTCGTGCGGTGGTGATTTATCGACTGGGGTTTCAGGTAAGCCGACGGACTTAGAGGTGGGAAGATTATACCTTTTACCTCTCCTTTCGTTATCTCCTTTCAGGATGTAGTTGGAGGTTTTTTTTTTTTTTTTTTTTTTTTTTTTTTTTTTTTTTGAGAACTACACAGTTTAACGCAGACGTTCACAATACGCACGCTCACCCCCTATGAACACACACACACAAAACTTACTCATATGAGCACCTCCGAAGAACTGAGCACCGGACAGATGTGGAGATTCCTGCATTGGCGCCTCGTTGTCGCTGGGAGTGTCGCTTACCGCTTAACGCAGAACACCAGTAAATCATGGGAAAATCCCAAGAAAGTGCGAGCACTAGGATTTGGATCCTGGTGGATAGCATCCACTGGACCTTCCTACCATTATACTGGCTATAGTTGGAGCTAGTTAGAGCTTGCCAAGTGTGTTGTCTGTGCGAGAGAGAAGATCATGTCGTTGTGATTCTAAGGATCCCCATTGGTTTGCAGAAATGAGTTTTATTGGGTTTTGAAGATCTCTAATTTGGTTTTGGCTAATTAGTGATACCTAAGGACTAATCTTTCGATGCTAAGTGTTTGATTAGATTGGAGATTGGTCGTGCCGGAGTTGGTGCATGGTGATCATGGATGATGGGTCGAGGTGATCCAAAAGGTGATCAAGCATCCAACTTGGACAAGTTTGGAGATCAATTGAGCCCAAGGCAAAGGTATAACCATAGGGCTTTTGATTTCACACTCAAGACACCATAGAGGGTGTGAGTGATTATAGGATCGATAAGCTGTACTATAAAGAGGGAAAACTTATCGTACACTTCGGTCCTCACGTGCCTTTAGGTTCAAAATTCATATGCATGCATTCTAACCTAAAGAGCTAACTCCGCACTTGACGAAAATGTTTTCAAAATGCTAACACATGGTGTCGAGGTGTTCTTCGACGTGTCGGCAACAAAAAACAAGTGACGGAAGTCGGGTTTGGAGCAAAGGCGAAGGAACGGCAACACAACGACGGATTTTCGCAGCTCAGAGGCAACCGGACGCAGTGACCGGACCCGCGACCGGACGCATCGGTGTGTGAGTCCGGCAGAGAGCATGTTTTGGGGTGTTTCGGTCTGGACTGACCGGACGCACCCACCGGAACCACCGACTGGACGCTCGGTTTCGGGTGTCGGCTATGGGTCGGTTTGTTTATGCGGTGTGACCGGACGCTTGACCGGATCCGTCGACCGGACTCGCTGGTGAGTCCGGTCGGTGCGTCCGGTCAGGCTGAAAATAGCAAGTTTTGCCCCCCAACGTTCATATTTCGTGATGGGGGCTATATATACTTGTTTGGCCGGCTTGTGCTCTCTCTCTTGGTCATTTTGAATCACTCCTAACATCCTAGAGCTGAGCAACAACCCTCCCTCTCTCATTCTTGCTTGTGAGCTTCATTCTTGAGAGAAGAGGTGATCCAAGTACATTTGCATCGAGTTCTTGCATCTAGAGGCACTTGGGGATCGTTGTGAGCCGGTTGGTTTCTTGTTTCTCTTGGAGACACCGCTCCTAGCCGGCTTGGTGATTTGGTGGAGGCGTTGGCAAGAGTTGGTGATTGTTCTTGGCCACCTCCGGACGAAATTGTGAGAGGATCACGCACTCCTCGTCGGGAAGATAAAGTGCAAGGAATACATTGCTCGTGCTTTGGGTACCTCACTTATGAGTGGTGTGTTGAGGCTAGCAAGTGCACCGCCTAGCTCAAACACCATCCTTGTGTTGGTCGGCACAACCGGAGACTAGCTTGTCGGTGTACAAGTGAACTCCGGGTCAACACATCGACGTGTCTCTTGTCTTGGTGATTGGTTCATTGTCTCATTGTGTTGATTGATTCATCCTCTTCGGTGATTGGTTCATAGCCTCTACACATTGGTATATTGCTCTATC
>JADLZK010005761.1:0-82848 GCA_015847255.1 Hyparrhenia diplandra
TATATATGGTCATGATGGTATCGTCTGGAGTTGAAGGGTCATCAGTAGTTGTGTGTTTGGTGTTGGTGATGTATAAATTTCTCGTTCCTAATAATCGTTATATATATGTGTATACATATTTCCGATTGTATGCCTCAGCTTTTTATGTCTGATCATTAGATATCAGATGCCAATTTCATTTCGGCCTTTCTCATGGATATTAAAATAATTTTACATGAATTATATGTAGAAATAGGTGAGAGATGTTGCGTTTAACGATTATAAAATAGGTGAATAATTTGAAATAATATATATAGAAATTAGTTTTGGTCTTTAAAATCCGGCAGTGAGAGATGTTACATTGAGAGAGGTTTAGCTATGGTGGTGTATGGTGCACGGTACTTGCTCTCCTTTGTGGAGCATGGGATTACATAAATGAATGGTCATTATAGCTTGCAAATACAATACACTGATATCGTAATTAGCACTTTGTACTTCATTCTACTAGAGAACCATAATAGATTTATAGAAAAAAATGTTGCTATGAGCGTGAGCGAAGCCTTACGAGGTCCACGAGGACGGCGACAACAGGGCCTCCTCAAGACCGCAACCGACTTTCCTCAACAGCACCTGACACCGCCCCATGGATGCTTGATGCCGCATTGGGCAAGACGACGTTGCATGGCACGGGCGGATCCTTGTCAAGGGAGGGCGATTTCGCAACCCGGCTTGTGGATCTATCGTTTTGGCCTTGATTGGAAGCAGCGGCAGGGGTTTGGCTCCATGGGAGTTAGGGTGCCGAGGAGGTTGCATGGCGGCGTGATCCAAGCCTGTGGGCAGTTTTCAGCGTGGATCCAGTGCACTTAGCGTGGATCTAGTTTTGTCAAAATATATCCATATGTGATCTAGTTTTGAAGGATTATTAAAAGGAATTCAATGGTGTAATCGGAATTTAATTTGGTTTTTGGTTTGTGAGTTATAATATTATTTTTTTTAGTTAGTTCAAATAGTAGAGCCCAATCGCGGATGTTATGGTCTTAGTAGGACTACCGAGGTGACATGCTTGATGTCGAGAGAACTCCTTAGTAGAGGTTCTCTACATAGTGTAGTAGATACCTATCCTATCCTATTAATCAGACCGATTAACCTTGGAGTATTCATACCCACAGGGCCACGGTATTGTGACTGTTAGCTTAGTATGCTGACCCGGTCGTTGTGTTAATGACGTTGTGCAAGCATATGCATGACTCTAAGATCGGAGTCAACTCTGAAGTCTGAACCCAGTCGTTGTGTTAATGACGTGTGCATGTTTGCAGGCTGGATGGAGTATGTAAACAAAATTATATACGGTTCCAAGTCCATAGTCCATACAGACTGACTGGACTAAAACTTTACTCTGGATTGGATCCAGTGCATGTCCTTTTGTCATTTCACTTCCCACTGCCGGATTGATTGCAAAACCAAACCGCCAGATCATCATCCGCGGCTTAGAGAATATATGATCGCATCAATCCATATACGAAGTGGCAAAAGTAGCATCCAGCAGATCTGGGTTCGACTCGCGGGAGCGAATTTAAACAGACTGCATTATTAAAAAATTTAAAAAATAGGCTAAGATTTCCCTTACTGACTTCGATAAAAAATATATACGAAGTGGCTTAAAGCCTATTGTATTTACTGTATCTACTAGACGAATCGCGTCTCAAATACACGAGGTTTCTGCCACTGCCACTTCTCAGGTCTGAGTGTCTGATAGTCATATTTAGTATCTGCATAAGCCTACTGAATTGAATATATAGTGGTTGGCATGGCCACAGCATTGATACAATTTGGTTCTAAGTACGCAGGAGTAGTTGTAAAGTACATTCATCATTGGACGACTGGCTATTGACTTGTAATTCAGGTCAGTATGAATCATTAAACACGCACACATATGAGAGGTATAGAAACAGGCAACAGTCAAGTCCACGCGAGTTCTGCAGTACAGCACAGATGCTCTATAAAGTAGTATATATTAAGCATCTGAAGTCTGAACGGTGGTGATCGAGCTTTATTTGCATCATGGACCTAGCTTTAGCTTTTGGAATTAATGGCCTCATCTGCATCATCACCTTCTCCCCTTTATTCTGGATTCCAGATTCCACAACGCTTTCGACATGGTGATCACGACTGAGACGACCACAAAGTGAGGGTAGGTTCTACTACCCGTTTGTCTGTGGCGTCTGTAGTCTGAAGTCTGAACACATGTGCAAGTTCAAGTGTGACTGAGTGCCAGCTGCTAGTCAAAAATACAGTCAACCGCCACTGGCCCTGTTTGTTATCGTCGTCCTCTGCTCCCCGTCTGGCTTTTCACACCATTATAAATAACTGGCCATGGCGAAGCATCAGTCCATCACCTCACCACAACCCTCACAAAGCAACAGCCGTCGTCTAGGTCTAGGCTTCAACTCCACCGATCCGAGAGCACAAGAAACAACCAGCCACAGTCATGGCCGCTGCCAGGTCTCTCCTCTTCCAGCTCCCTCGCTTCGTGTCCTGGTGCCAGGGCGCGCTCTATCATTCACCTTCTGCTGGACCGGGCCTGCAGCGAATACTCTCTGAGGCCACTTCCCAGAAACAAGTGGCAGCGAACAGCTTGGGCGACGCCATTGTTGCCACTAGTCTCCCTCCTCGGGAGGTCGACGTGGCTGCGGAGCTTGTCGAGGGGAAGAAAAGGCCTCCTCCCCGGCGCCCAGATCAGAAGCCCAAGGAAAACCCCGGCAGTGACAAGCATCACGACGTGCCGGACGACAACAAAGCCAAGAAAGGCAAACAAGGTACTGGGAACAACTATGCCGCTTCTTCCTGAAAGAAGCTTGATGCCTTGATCAACTACACCAAAATGGTGCCAACAACGAAGTATAGCTAGTATATATCGATGGAAGATCGAACTACTTATTATCCTGGCCAAGCCTTGATGTCTTCTCGTCATTAAGTTTTGGTCCTTGTATTTGGTTCGCTTCGTCTTAATGAAACACGGGTGAATGACCCGATCGAGTAAAAAAAAAAAAAAAAAAAACTTATCACTTACGTCAATTGGAACCTACAAACATGTGCATTTATGAATTTGTAGGAAGTTTTTGGGTGGCATTGGTAGCAAAGTCAGCTTGTAATATCAGGTATCCTTTTTTTTCATAGTTGTTGTTGTTGTAATCGGGTTCTCCTTAATCAACCTTCTGTGTCACCGTCTGTTTGTCATGGCGAATAACCGCTCAGCCGTTCATCCGTTCCACATTATATCCATACATTTTTTTTTTGATGAAACAGGAGGGGTGGGAACCCCTACTGGAATTTATTGATAAATAAAAGCTTTACAGAGTTACAGAAGACATTTAGGATACAAAGAGTTTAAATGTAAAAAAATCAGCAAAATTACACAAGGTTTTCTAGCCATTGATCTATTTGTGGATATAGCTTTTTTTTTGCCCTTAGAATAACTAAGGCAAACACCTGCTTGAAGACTTGTCGACACCTCGCGACCGAAAGTGTGGAATATTTCTAAAAATTACATCATTACTTAAGACACCAAATCGCCTAGAAAATCGCGGATGACCACCTCCATGAAGAAAGGAACTTGCAGCTGAGTTTTAAGGGCAGCAATCGTGGTTCCAGTAGACAACCCATGAGGAATAATGAGATTAAAAAGAGTACCAACATGCTTGGGAGAAGGGGCAGTCAAACAGCAGATGAGCTACGCCTTCATCTACATTAAGGTTGCAGAGGACAAGGGGTATTCAGGAAAAATCATGTTTCTTCTCCTCAAAAGGCTCTAGTACTTAACCCATCACTTAAAACCAACCAGAAGAAAAGCTTTTTGTTTTGACAACAAGATTTCCATAGCCAGCGAAAGCAAAGATGAACCTGCCTCGTACCAATCAGGTGCTTATAAGTTTTAGAGCATGAGAAGGAGTTCTGTCCCCAAATATAGGTCCATTGTCTAGAGGGCCCCTGGACATTATTTTGAATATCAAGTGAAAGTATAGTGTCTTGCAGAGCCAAGAATTGAGTATGGGCTTCGGGGGTGAGAGGAAGATGGAAAAGCTCATAGAAGTGCTCAACAGTTGTTGCCCGGAAATAAGGAGATGGACTGATTTTTGGCAAAAGAGTAGAGTTTTGGGAAGGACTGGTTGTGAACAGCACCATTCCACTAGTCAAGCCCTAAGCATACAAGTTTTTCCCATCTTTTATGCTAACCAATGCCATTCCTTTATAATGATTGATGGATTTGAGAACGTCTCTCCACCAAAAGGAGCCTCAAGGCCACCAAACCGAGGGAAGATTTCCTCTTGAGTAATACTTGTCCCATACTAGCTGAACCCAAGGCAGGTGGAGTCTGTTATAAAACTTATGCAAGAATTTGAGGAGCAGACTTATATTGTGGACATATAGATTAATAATACCCAAACCACCTTCAGTTGGTAAAGAACACATTGGTCGCTGCTTTTTGGGGGCTTTTTTGTTGTTCATATCGAGAGCCTCTCCAAAAAATAACACTTTCTATACTTGTCAATTTGTTTGACAATTTCCTTGGGAAAGAGGAAGGTTGACATAGCAAAGGTGGGCAAAGCTGAAATTACAGCATTAGTAAGTTGTAATCTTCTAGCTTCATTCCGATAATTAGAGAAAGCTACAAGTCTTCTTTTCACATTTAGTTACCGCTGGCTCAAAAAAGTCTGCAAACAAGTAGGTTTTGAAATGCTTAGGGGTAGCCCCTTGATAGGTAAAAGGAAGGGAGCCAGTGGAACATCCAAAATGTTGAGCTAGCACATCAAGTCTTTCGGGTGAAACATTGATTGAGTCATTAGGATTTGTCAAAATTGACTCTTAGACCTAAAGAGAGAGAGAGCAAAAGTATCCGTGGATGTCCTTTAGGGTACTTAGTTCATTTAAATCAGCCTTCATAAAGATTAATGTATCATCTGCATATTGAAGGATAGGGAAATCCAAGTCATTAAGGTAGGGATAGGTAGACTCAATTGTCTGCCTTGACCTTGCATCATTTAGAATTGTTTGGAGGAAGTCTACCGCTAGCACAAATAGTAAAGGGATAGAGGATCCCCTTGCCTTTCCTCTTTTGCAATGAAACACCTTCCCCGAACCCCATTTAAAAAAGGATCAAGAAGTACTTGATGTAAAGATTGATTTCATCCATTGTAGCCAAAGACCGGGAAGCCTTTTGTTTTCCATAATTTGGAGCACAAACTCATGTTCCACTTTATCAAAAAGTTTTCTCAAAGTCTAATTTTAGAATTATCAGCTCCCTTCTCGCCTCCATGATAGGTGTGCAAGTATTATAGTGCCCAAGCCAAACAAAGTCCTGAATGCACCTATTTTTTGATAAAACCATACCGTTTTTATGGAGGATAGAGGGATAACTCTCCCCGAAGTCTATTGGCCAACAGCTTTGTAATTAGCTTAATTGAAGTGTTGAGCAAAGAAATGGGTTTGTAGTCGAGATTTTTGACAGATCATCTTTCTTTTGGTACCAAGGTTATGAAAGAACCATTGATACTTTGCAAGCGACATTATTCGATAGAAGGCATTGCATAGGTTGTAGAAATCCTGTATATAATACTCCAACACTTTTTAATAAAATCTGTGTTGAAGCCATCCGACCGTGGGCTTTATTTGAGGGTAAATGTTTGACTACATTGTCTATTTCCTCCTTCATGAATGGTTCAATCGAGAGAGGATAGATCAGGTGCATTTGGAAAGTAGGAGGGGAGGTTGAACATGATGGTGGAGAAGTTGAGGTCCCAAATCTGTCCTTGAAACTCAGCCAAATCAGGTCCGCTTTTTTCTCTATCGATCATCCGCGGATCTGAGATCTGGCTGGTCATTCTCCAAGGAGGTAATAAAGTTTCTTCTATAATTATATCCATACATTGTTTCAATCTAATACACTAGGCAAAAGCCTTTGCCGAAGCGCTTAAAAAACACACTCGTAAAGCGCCGCTCGCCGACACTTCTTTGCCGAAAGTGTTCTTTTGTCGAAAGTGTATTCATTGGCAAAGACAAGAAACCGATAGTGTTCACTGGAGCACGCATATGTTGTGCCACTGCTCCTTCCTCCTCTCTTTCGCCAGATTCTCCCCTTTGCGGTGTCTTGCCCGTTTGTGCTTCATGTTTATCTCAGCAGTGGTCTACCCAGTTGTTTAGCTTTATGTGGTTCTTGCCGCTAGGTCTTTTGTAGCTGATAATGTGCCGCTTATCGCTCTTTTTGATAGATGCTTTGCCGCCATTGTCCTTTTAGTCTCCCATCTGTGGATGCTTTGTTGCTGATTGTCGGTGTTGGCCCACAGTTGTGGATGCTTTGCCGCCTCAACATCTCTGGCGGATGCTTTACTGCCATGTGTTTTCCTAGTAGATACTTTTGCCGCTATTGTGATGTGTTTTTTCATTAGCGGATACTTAGCCATTGTTGCTTTGGTGGATACTTTGCATCGCCCTTGCCGCTAGAAGCTCGTCTTGTCCACTTTGCTGGATTCATCATCACTGCGGCTTCAGTGCTGGTTATCTCAATGTTGATGTCCTTTGTCATAGCTAGTTTGGTTTTGAGGACGTGTGGTTCTTTTGTACCGTTCTTATCATATGCTTTTTTTTTTCAGCTCTGCGTTTCTTTTGGGACTACCACGGCTAGGATAGCTTGCGGGTCGTTTGTAATATTTCAAAATCTCCTTTCACTTAATGAAATACATACTTCAACGGTATTGTCCCCAAAAACAACTCTGTAGGACAAAAGTATTTCGTAGATATGCCTTTAAAAATCCCCAAATCCCCTATGAGAAAAAATAATGAGAAAATGTCATGACATACATGATCATTATTATTGCTGAATTTAAACCACTGTGAAAGAAACTTATAGTTTAGTTAATTGCTTATTGTAGATCTAGATGCATTGTAAAATAATGCATCTAGAAATGCTGAAACATCTTATAATTTGGAATTGATGGAGGTAATACACTTCCTCCATTCATATATAATTATAGGAAGTTTTAGCCTTTTTTCATATATATTATAGGTTTTACTATGTATCTAGAGACAATTTATATGTAGATGCACAGTAAAATTATATATGTACCTAAAATGTGAAAACAACATATATATAATTGGCACAGAGAGGGATATGTTATATATATATACACACACACCTCAGAGTGGTTGCCATGCTGACCTGATCTTGAAGATGTCAACTCAATTCCATCGAGTGGTTGCAAGATATATAGATTGAGTCAACTATGAACCCGGTCATTGTGTTGCCCGCGTGTACGTACGTAAGCTGGGTGGAATGGGAAGAAAACACCACTCCTACTACTTACTGAATCTTTGACTGGATGCATGACCTCGTTTCCGGAAGACTAGCTAGCTACCTGTCTGTGCGTTCTTTTGTCAGTTTGCTTTCCCTGTCAACGCGGCCACACGGATGACGCTTGATTGGTTGCAACCGTTTTAGTTTTGTTCTAACTTTGTATAACTAGTTGTCAAGGCTTACAATGCATGACTAGATCGACGACTCGCTATGTTGACTTGGGAGTCCACTGTGTAGTGTAATGTCGGACAGTATGTATGAATGTGAATCAGTAAAACACTCTAGTCTACAGCAATTCAGCATGTACCTAGCTTTAGCTTCTCCTCCCTTCATCACTTGATTAACAATACTTTGGCTATACGTAAAGAGATGATATAAAAGACACAAAAACATAATAGGGAACATATATAGTTCAAACCAACATCTCCGTGCAAAACCATTTAACTTTTTAATCTGACCATGAGATGTTGATCCAAGGGTTAGGTAATTTTACACTTAACCCCGCCCTTAATCACACTTTTGCAAATCCCTCCTTCCACCTCCCCCCGTGTGCTTCCCCGCTGAAAAATTTTCTGTAGTAGTGTGAGTTTACGAAAAACTGTCAGAAATGCCCTTGTAAATGGAAACAAACATGTATACATGTTTTTCTTATATAATATCATACACAGGGGCTTTGAGAAGCCAAAGTCCGTCCTTGGCGACGACAAACCGTCAAACCCAAAGCAAACGGTCACGCACGGGTGGAGCAAGCACGCGTCTCTGAAAAGTCGAACCACCCGCCGTGATTATTCTTAGCGTAGTAAACTGTATGTGAATACTTGCATGCAGACTAGGCCCATAACGTACGGACCAGATTATAGGTAGCAGATGACTTCACTGTGTGGACATCACTGTCACTGGGATCGCACGGAGTGGGAGTAACGGGCTCCAGCACCGTGGCAAAATGCTCCTTGAGGTCCACGTCCCGGGGCCATGCCCTCGGGGAGCTTCCATTCAACCTTGTGCAGGAGCGAGGCCAGCAGCAGCGGCACAAACCGCGGCGGCCAAGTCCATTCCGGGGCAGACCCCGCGACCTGCAATCAAGGGTATGTAGGTGAAGTCCGAGCCCCTCAAGTTCACCGTCACCCGGCTTGTCGTTGTCGCCCGACCAAGAACCTCTCGGCACGAACTCCTCTCGCTCGGGCCACGCGGTCGGGTCCCTCCCGAGCAGCCCACAGGTTCACCAAGATGTAGGTGCCTTTAGGCATGCCAAACCCCCAGTGACATGCCTTCCTCTCGCGACCACCTCCCGGGCAGCACCGCAAGGAAGGGTGCAGCCGCTAAGGTCTCCTTCACCACGGGGGGGAGGTAGGGGAGCTTTGCCGACGACGCCGCTCTCTTCAACTAACTCCTTGGAGTCACCTACACTCGCGGTGAGCTCAGCGCGCACCTTGGCTAGCTTGTCCGGGTGGCGGCGTACCGCCATGGCCCATTCCACGGTGATTGTGCTTGAGTCTGCATTCCGCCAGAAAGATATCCCTGAGTGTAACAACATACATATCAATCATCAAAAGAGTGAAGAGCTTGTGCATTTCTATATGGTTGACAAAATTCAAATTAATATGCATTAGCATTACGGTGAAGAGCTTGGAGATCTCGCGGCGCGCGGATCTCGCGACTTGGCGAGGCGCGCAAGGACGGCGCCCAGCAAGTCACCGTGGTTGGCACCGCCATTTCCTAGCCGAAGTCTCTATGACCTTTTCGGCCAAAGATCTTATAGAGCTCACGCCATATTCCCCGAGACGCCAAGGACGCTGCGCTAAAGAGGTCAAGCGTGCGCAGGAACGGAAAGCGCCGGAGATGTTGGCGCGGCCCGTTAGTATTGATCTCCTCCCGTTGTTGGGCCCAACGCCCACACCGAACTTGGTCAACTCCCCCGATCGGGGGAGCCCAACCCAACTTAGGGTTGAGGCCCCCGGCCACGCCAACAGATATATATGAGGGTGGGGACGCGCTTAAGGCATGTGATTCATCGCCGCCACAATCCCCACCAATATTCCTACCCTAATCCGATCGAGGGTCGCGAGAATGACGGGAAGTCCTCCAATCGCCGCCACTACATCGACTACGAATCGGGCGACTTCCCATGGCATAACACAGCAAAACACCAATCCTTTTCCGCTATTGTTGTTCTTCTATTCTAGTAGATCCTGTATTAGGTTGATGTATACATGTTGTTCATCGTTTTATTATAAGTGTACCCGCCTTGATCTACTGCTAGTTGATCCCCTAAGATGTATTTGTTTTAACAATGGTACCACGAGCCTAGGTCTAGTCGGTGGATCTAGATGGGTAAAGTTTAGAAACAAATCAGCATCACTCTCTCAGATCGGCCTGACAGTTTTAAGAACACCAAACCCTAATTCAGATTAGAAATAAGCACCTTAGAAGAAGGGGAACGACGATTTATTTCTAGATCGATTAGAAAAAAAAAAAATGCCATAGCCGATTTCACATTGGGAATTAGAAAAATCAACCGATTTCGGATCGAACTCGTAATCGAAACCCTAAACATCGAAATCTCAGATTCGGGCGGGTAGTCATGCAACATCTACCTTTTCACCTTCGCGCCCGTCACAATAGGGCACCATCGAGGGAAACATCGACGGTACGCTAGCGCAGCCATGGCCGCTGCGCGTGCGCGCCGGGCGATGCATCCCGCCGGCGTGCCGAGGCGGCCGCCACCTTTCCACCGCCACTGGTGGTCGCCGGGCGCCGCTCGCTGCGGCGCGCGCACGCGTAAGAATGGACGGGAGGACGGTCGTTGGGCCGGGCGGCGCTCTTGCCGGGCTGCGGTGGCCGAACGGCTGCGGCGTTGAGGCCGCCGTGGCGCGCCGCCGCCGTATGCCCGGCTGCTGGATGCGGCCGCCGTAATGGGGAATAAGAGGATTAGAGGCCCGGGGGAGTGGCAGGTGGAAACGCCGCCGCCGCCCTCGCCGGGCGCCGCCGATGTTAACGAACGCCCGGCGAGGCCTCCAGTCGCGCTGGGGCGCGACCGCCGCCGCAGCGGCCGCGATTGAAGAAGAAAGTGATAGGGTTAGGTTTTGCTCGCCGACGGCCAAGGGTTTTATTCCTCCGAAAAAGGCTCACGACCGCCGGATCTAAGACGCTAAATCGACGGCTCAAATTGTCGGCCACCGCTTCACCGAACCTGCGGCGCTTTTAGGCCCATGCGGTGCACGCCTTGCCGCGGCGGCCTCGGGCCTCATTTGGAAATGGGCCAATGGTTCGCCGCCCCGTATAAGAGTGGAATTTGTTTTTCCATTTTTCCTCAACAATTTAGAAATAAAAAAAGGCCTATGCGGCGGGCCGGTTTTAGCTCTACTCCAAGACAGATCCATACCCGCCAAAGGGCGGTTTCAGATTCGGGCCGAATTGTTTATTTTGGCCCGCTTAGAAACAAAGGAAGTTTTTTTTTCCTTTTTTTTTTTTTTCTTCACGAATTTCAGCAATATTTCGAGTTTTTGAGTTAAGTTTTGAGCTTTATTCTCTCGCTAAATTTATAAACCAACGGGATTAAATTTTTCAGAGAGTAATTAAGATTATGAGAATTATTATAAGACCATTTATTAGCTTCATTTGCTCAGTAATATTTAGTTGTCTCTTTTAATTAAATTTGAACCAACGGGAGAGTTTAATTTTAAAGAGAAATTAGTAATTAAGATTCTAAGAATTATTATAAGATTATTCATTAGTTTTTCGCCGCTAAGAATTTCAAAAGTACACTCATTTAGCTACGCGGGTTGTATGGGCAGCTTCGCAAAGGCCATTGGGCCGAATAGAAATTAAGCATCGATTTAAGTTTTTTTCTTTATCCGTAAATCAGAATTTATATTTTGAGTATATTTGTCTCTCTATTCAAATTTGAACCAACGAGATAATTTGTTTTAGAGAGAAATTTAGTATTTTAGCATGTTTTCTCGACAAAGAAATTTTAATTTTAGTACACGTTTTTCACGCTAAGTTAATTTAAAGTTTGTCTCTTTTAATTAAATTGAACGGGAGAATTTAATTTAAAGAGCAATTATGTTTATTCAGAAAATTAAGATTATGTTTATTTGAATTGATTTTCTTTTTTTTCCATAAGCTATTATATTTGATGTTTTTGAGTATAAGTTCAATCTCTATTCAAATTTGAACCAACGAATAATTTGTTTAGAGAGAGAAATAAGTATTGTGAGACGCTTACGTCGTCAAAGAAATTTCAGATTTTTTAGTATATGTTTCCGCAGGAAGAATTTTAGAAATATTATTTGATGAGTTTAGTTAAGTACAAATCTCTCGCAAAAGTGCACTAATGTGTAAGATCTTTTGAGAGAGATGAGGAGGAAAGTAAGATTCAGATTGAATTGTGAATTAAGATCTTCGCCCTCTATTTAAATTGGAACCAACGAGAAAATTTAAATAGAGAAGTAGAAAGTTTAGATTTAAGTTATATTATGGTATTGTTATCTTTCGACCAACGTTGATGATAATAATATTATAATTTATAGTTTTCAGATTTGAATCTCCGATAAACCTTTTGTGTCAAACGACCAATTTTTCGAGAGAGAAGATTAAGATAAAGATAAAGTTTCGGCCTGTAGTGATGTTGAGTATCTAAGAATAGTTGTGTATGTTACCAAAGTTGTATTATGATGTTGTAATAGCAATATTGTGAATTTTAGCAAGGCACTAATTCTATTTTTGCCCAACGTGATATAGAATTAGTGTAAAAGAATGTTGTATTATCATATTAGTATTCTTTTAGACCAAAGTTGTATAAAGATATTATAGTTGTTATTCATGAGATTCATGTATTAGATTTATGCATTGATTCTATTTCTGCCCAACGGTGATGTAGAATTGATGTAGAAGAATAATGTTCTATTCTATTTCGCTTCAACGATTGTTATAGATTAGAACTTAAAGTTTTGACTTCATGGATAGTAATCCAATAAGATACAACAATAAAAGTTCAGGTTAAGCACTATGTAATGTACTCACTATCGCCAGAGTTTATTTTAGTTCACCATTATGATAAGAGTTATAATAAGTTATATGCATGTTTATTCCGACCAACGTCAAATTAAGCATGTGTAATATAGAATATTCGACTCATTTCGAATATGACAATAAGAGCCAATCTTATCATTTTAAGTCCCTTCAAGGGAACTATATCTCGCTTGGCGGGGAAGAGTTTGAGTCAATACCAAAGATAACCCGCATGGTGGGGTAAACTTGGTATACCACTTAAGTTATAATATCCTCGCATAGCGGGATGATTCATGTGCCTTAGTATATCCCACATTGGGAGAAAAGTTTGGAATAGCTCTTATGCTATCCCAAACACTAAACTTAGTTGTTTAAGTAAAAATAAGGAAATAGTACTCCCATAAGAGTTAAGAAATAAAATTCGAGAATGGTTTCGAATTGTGGCGGGGGAAAGTTTATGTCACACTTCGAGGGGGAGAAAAGTGAGACAATTAAGAATGATACTCCCTTATACTTTAGATAATATGAGATTTTGATTTAGATAAGTATATGAGATTTTGATTTAGATAAGAATATAAGATTTTAGATAATGAAATGCATACACCGCATTAAAGGCAACTATGATTAGTGATCTATAAAAGATAAATGTGATTGTCAAGGGAGTACGATGGTCATAATAGTGTTACCCCTAATCAGAGCAATAGGAATAGCGTACTCAACCGGTATTCATACTAGATAAGGCGCTATATGAGTTTAACAGATTAAACCCAAACAAAAGTTTTAGAGAATCGGTGAACGGGGAGCATGGTTTAAAGAACCTAACTCCTCAATATAGTGCAATTAGGGGAGCAAGGTAGTACAATAAATAAGTGTCCACTTTGATATTTTAAGAACCATACTTTTAGGCTACCCGCTCTTTTGTTGCACCAATAATGTCAAACATTGAAGTGCCAACACCGTTGTTAGTTCTCCCTTGCCGATAAACAATGAGAATTTGGAACTTGTCCTTCAGGATCCTTAGAGCCTTATGTCAAGCAAGAGGAAGAATAGCAATAGCCCCATAAGGTGCCAAATAATGAAGGTCAGTTATATCAAGATGATTATGAGGTTTATCAGACCAAAAGAATTTCAAATAGAAAGTGATTCCACCTTGTTTGAATAAGGCCATCAGAAAATACCCACTCTTTGAAGTGGTTAGTTGTTATGTAAGAATAAGATGAAAGTCCCAATGGAGTCAAACCAAGTAGGCCGTTATGGGTCTACAAGATAAGATGTGACTCTAAAGGGAATACGTTAAGATATAAGAAGAGGATATTCCTAATGGAGCCAAATCGTAGGCTACATATGGGTCTACAAGGTGAAAACTGACTCCAAAGTGAAATGTGTAAAGAGTATGGCTTATAATAAAAGGATTTATGCGAAGAGGATGAGTATGCTATAATAAGTATCAGTGGCGCATTACAATTCAGAATTACATCAGATGGATATATAGAAAATACTCCTCAGTAGGGATTAGTATGAGATGGTTGCATAAGAATACAACACATAGGATAACATAAGAAGAAATACATTTATGGGTTGATGTAAGACACTAGACGGTGGCATCTAAAGTTTAATGAGATAATAAGAAAGTTTCATTTAAGGAGAATAAGATGACAGATTTGCATTAGTACAGAGTTATAGAATCGGAAATTTATTCCCTAGAATTAAATTAGAATGATCTTGGTGAAATGTCACTTCTTTAAGCAATTAGAACTCACCGAGATAACGAAGGGGTATTAGAACTATCGCAAATGCATGCTTAGAAAAAGATTCCAAAGTAATAAGTTATGCATGCGAGAAAACCTACGCCTGTTCTTCATGGTCAAGGGCAATATCTTAGGAATTTTAGTGTGATCACAATCAGTAAGAAAGAGATTTTAGTGTGATTAGAATTAGTAAGAAACTGATCATATAAAGATGGTACCATATGCTTCAGTTGTTGAAAGCTTAATAAATGCATAAGATTGCCCCGACTCACCCATCAGGGTTGTTTTATAAAGACCACTCCAGCTATAGATCTTTGGAATGGAATTATAAGTATCGGTCTCATGTTAGCAAAAGAAAGAATAAATACTCACCTAATAGATGTGGGTACATAGTCTTAAGTTATGTTAAGTTTTTGCAACAACTCCACAATTGTTGCTAATACTTATAGTTGAGTTTTATTGTGGAAAAGCTCCAATGAAACAGTTTCCATATCATTAGTGATGCAAAGTTATAATATAGCATGTCATGAGGCCGAGGAACAGGCAAATGATTAAGATAACCTCGCACCCGAATTGATAATGGTTGACAACAAAGCAATAACCATATAAGTAATTTACTCCTAAGACAACAAGTCAAGTGTGCTGCCAAACACACCGACATTAAGTTATATGTTGTAAAGGAGAAAGTCCGTAATCATTATGAAAGCATTAAGCATATAAGTATTAAGTAAATTCTCGCGGATCCGCTTACAATGGCTTACCACCCGGTGTATTTAGAAAATACACAATCGACATGGGTTTAAGGGAGAGCCTATGATTTGGACACTTAGGGCCCAGTTAGAAGTAAGAACTCTATTTCAACTTAGAGAGATGTACCGTAGACGTCAAGTCCAATGGAAATTTTTTTCAGGACGATGAAACGCGCTTCTACGCATTTCTTTATAATGAGATGGAGCTAAGCACTAAGCATTTAAGTTAAGTATTTATTAAGACCAAGATAAGATTGATGTAAGTTATTAGAAGAGATCAAGGGGGGAGAATGTTAGTATTGATCTCCTCCCGTTGTTGGGCCCAACGGCCCACACCGAACTTGGTCAACTCCCCGATCGGGGAGCCCAACCCAACTTAGGGTTGGAGGGCCCCCTGTCACGCAAGCAGATATATATATGAGGGTGGGGACCAGCGGCTTAAGGCATGTGATTCATCGCCACAATCCCCACCAATATTCCTACCCTAATCCGATCAGGAGGGTCGCAGAAGTGACGGAAGTCCTCCACCGCCGCCACTACATCGACTACTTAATCGGGCGACTTCCCATGGCGTAACACAGCAACACCAATCCTTTTCCGTTATTGTTGTTCTTCTATTCTAGTAGATCCTGTATTAGGTTGATGTATACATATTGTTCATCGTTTTATTATAAGTGTACCCGCCTTGATCTACCGCTAGTCCCTAAGATGTATTTGTTTTAACACGCCCACCCCGGCCGATGGCTGTCATGATGCCCTTATATAAATGGCCCGTGCTCTTCAAGTCCACCAGGTCCCCGGAGAAAAGCATGTTGGAGACAACGCTCACCATGGCGCCAAACACGGCCTCACCTACCGCGAACGGCTTGCCACGTAACGAAAGCCCTCACGGCCACGGCGAGCTGCCGGGCATGGCGGTCCCGGATGTGCCGGGTCATCTCGAGGCTCACTGGAGGAGATGTGGGCACCGATGGTGTGGCGGTGCTGCTTCCACGCGCTGGGCCGGAACTCGGCGAAAAAAAGATGGATCCTCGCCGCGGCGCCGTGGCACGCGACGCTGTCCGCACCCACCGGGCGGCGACGGCCTGGTCGCTCCCGGCGAGGGCTTTCGGGCCGCTGGGGCGGCGATGACACCACGACGAACCGCGGTCATGCCTGGCCGGAAGGACGCAATAGGCCCGTAGGTTTCGTTGAGGTGGGCAAGCGCGCGGTGCGGGCTGTGCCGAGCACCCAGAAGAAGTAGAAGATGTTCCCGAGTCCCAGGGGCCAGGGGGATCTCTGCGGCGCTTGTGCTTATTATCAAGGACGACGCAAGACATGAATGGAGATCACAAACAATGCTACTACGTATATGAAGGCCACCAGTAATAATAATATCATCGAGAGCGCCATATATCGTTCCCCTGTGAGTCGATCACTGTACAAGTGTGTGTGTTTGTGTGCGTGCGTGAGGAAGAGCGTGTAAGGAGGGTGCGTATTTATAGCTCGGTTCCTGTAGCACACATTATTACCGCAGAAATGACTTTTAGCCGCAGTCAGAAACGAATTTTAGGTCGGAGTTTTTTTTTTCTATTCATATGATACTAGTATTATTGATTCTTGCCTAACTAATTTTACTAGAGTGTTCAATATCCTGCAACATCCGGGTTGGAATCTTCCAATCGAGATCATGTGCTATGCTAGTAACTGCAGTGCAGTAAGGTTCATACAGTCTACAAGTAGGACCTTGACCGGTTGTTCAAAAAAAGACCTTGACAGTGGTTGTTCAAAAAGGACCTTGATCGGCCCCAACTCAATTAAAATTACAGAAAAACAATTGTTGACGATGGTTTTTACCTTAAAGAAATTCTGATTCTAATCTTTACATTACTAGCTCAAATGTTATTGTTTATCACTAGTATGGAACAAACTTTTAGTAGAGAGCTCTAGTCCATGGCTGGGACTAGGAGAAGGAGTTAGTCCCGGTTGATATCTCAAACCGGGACTAACATCCACTACCAAACGGATAGTGCAGCAGACTCCTTTAGTCCCGGTAGGTAGGTTAAACTGCGAGTAAAGGTAGACCTTCAATTCCAGATGTTTGTTTCCAACCGGGACTTACTTTTATCCGGGTTCGTGCCTGCAACCGGGACTAGTGGTCGATCATTTAGTCCCAATGAGCTCTATCAAGCAGGATTGAATTTCCATACTATATATAGCCGCCTCTACTACCCCCAAAGGCCAAACATATCAGCTCAATTATTAGTCTTTGTTGCGCGTGTGTTCATCCGTGTTTTTTCTTGACAGTAGTGTTCCTGCCCAAGGCCGTGAACCCCATCTTCAATCTTCTAAAGGTTAGCAACTTCATATTCTAATCTTTCAATGCTAAATGCGTAATCATTCCATGTTTTATTAATAAACATACAAATGTGTGGTAAATAGAATGGTGGATTTTATTTTTTGATTTATTATACATCATATATTGTATCTGAGCTGGTAGGATCACTTCCACCCTAATCAGTCCGTGATCCGCAAGAAGGCGACATGACGCGGTTTCGCCACTTTGGCAAACCAATCGGAGTTTGATGGGACGAACTATCCCTATTGGAAGATCAAAATGCAAGCTCATCTAATGGGGATGGATTGACGTGTCTGGGATATTGTCGAAGATCCTCACTATGAGGTCCTAGCTGCACGTGTTGGGCAAGATCAAATCGACCAACATAGTGCCAATAGCCGGGCTCGTAGTGTTCTTTTTTTCTCTAGCATGAAAGACACAAAGTTTGAGCGTGTGTCCGATTGCAAGACCGCCGTGAGATTTGGGTGAGGCTTGAGAACTACCATGAGGGCACCCTCAAGTGAAGAATATGCTCTATGCGACCTATAAGAGGGAATATGAAAACTTTGTGTAGCTTGATGGAGAGTCTCCGTGGATGCCTTGTTTGCTTGCTTCCAAGTCCGAATCAACAAGATGTGAGCAAACCGGACAAACCTACCTTATGATGATCATGACAAGGAAATGAAGCGCTTTATACGCCTTAGATTGGAAGGTATGGGACGTGAAGGTGAATGCCATCTTGGAGTCACCTGGCTTGGACACTCTAACCGTGGATGAGCTCTTCAAAGAAGCTCAAGTCCACCGAGATCAACAACCAAGTCCAGTGTGAATATCAAGAACCCCTCTCGCTCCTTCGATGGCACGGTATTAGGTAAAGGTGGTTCTAGTTTGTTTGCTAACCCTTCACGATCGGATTTGCCTTGTCATATTTGCTTTTAGTGACCGAGGATCGATGCGGACACTTGGGGATGACAGTGGCATTAGTCATCACCGGTTCTCGCTCGCGGTTTCAAAGCAATCGCTAAATCGCAGCATATGGTGGCGGAATAAAGGAAGGCAGCTTCAGGTGTGGAGAATCTCTTTGCTAGAGAAGGCTACTTTAGATAGCATGGTTGCAGGTGTGCGCTTTTTGTGAGGTTTTGGAGTTGGAGATTGAGTCTTGTAGACGTGACAAGATGAAGACTAAGATGGAAAACTCATACCACTGGTCCATCTTTGAGTCGGGTGTCTAGTGGAGAGCAATAGTTGGACATGATGATGACTCAGTTCAAGAGGGAACTGGCACTTTGGGATTAGGCTTTGCTATAGGTGAGAAGGGTGATAATTTGTTTGGCAAGGTTGGTGAGCATAGTGGACTGAAACCAAGTGAGAAGCCTACCACTAACCAACCTACCCTCACTCCCAAATTGATCACGATCACCCCACCTAAGCCTACCAAGTCCACTATGAAAGATAGAGTGTTTAAAGAAACTCCTAAAGCTCCAACTCCAAAGCAAGTGTGGATTCCAAAACGTAACCATCTCGGGAACCCACTTGACACTCTCCCGCACGTCTCGAGGATCCCCTTCAAAGCTAAGCCTCCACAAAGAGTGAACCAATCCCAAAAGAGAGTGAGCCAACAACCACCCAAGAGAGAGGTGAGATATCACTATGAATACTGTGGGAGGGATGGTCACCTTGCTAAGTTTTCTTTAGGAGAAAGAGAGATGAGAGGCGAAAGTATGAGCTGAACAATCACAACATGTACCATCCTCCACATGGGGTACATGTACCACCCGCCCAAGGCGTGTTGCTAGGACTAGAGGTACAATGCCTCAAGGTACTTGGCCTCAGGTTGCTAGACCACGTGGTGGTTGGTCCCGGCATGGTTCAAGTCATGGTCAATATGACTCTAAATCCCGCGGCAGTGGTCTTCGGTCTCACAGTCCTAGTAGACCACGTTTTCCCCTTCGTGGTGATCGCTTCTCTCCCATGGGACATGCCTTGTGTTTTTCCTAACACTTTTGCGGGGAAAATGGGTCAACACCGGTACTCTCCTTACTTATCTAACCCGGTGTTGTATTGTTTGCTCCTTCCATGTTTTACCAATGATGCAGGTTGCTTGGTTGGAGGACACATGGCTTGTGGATTCCGGATGCTCATGCCACATGACCGAAGTGCCAAGTGCTTCTCCAACCTCCCCTGTGGAAGAACAAGGAGTTCATCACTTTTGGGACAACAACAAAGGTAAAATCGTGTCTCATGGGTCCGTTCAACTCAATGAGAGTTTCATTCTCAAGGATGTTGCATTGGTTTCCAATTTGCATTTCAATTTGCTTTCGATTTCGCAACTCCTTGGGGATGGATTTGAAGTCCGTTCAAGCCTAGTTGTTCTCGTGATTTTGGATTCTCGAGAAAACCTGGTGTGTTGGATTGTGCCTTGTGGGAATTTGTTTCATGCCAACTTTTCTTGTTCTTTTCGGCCCTTCTCGGTGTTTGATATCCGGTTCTTCTTCGAACTTTGGAAGTGGCATAGGAGGCTTGGTCACTTGAGCTTTGACTTGCTTGTAAGATTGAGCTCACTTGACCTAATCTAAGGATTGCCTAAATTAAAGTTTGAGAAGGATTTGGTTTGACATCCTTGTCAACATGGAAAGATGATAGCTGCTTCTCACCCTCCCGTGAATCAAATCATGGCCAAGGATCCCGGTGACCTTTTGCATATGGACACGGTTGGTCCAGCTAGAGTAATGGTAGAGGGTGGCAAGTGGTATGTTCTTGTGGTTGTGGATGACCTTTCAAGACATTCTTGGGTGTTTTCCATGAGGACAAAGGATGAGGCGTTTACTCATGTTCGAGGTTTGATTTTAAGATTGCAAAATGAGTTTCCTCCCCTCACTGCCACCGATGGTTTTGAGGCCAAAACCACCAAACCGGCCGAGAGTAGTGTACCGTGTACACGTCCCCCATGCTCCGACACGTGTCATCACCGTCCTCGACCGCCCGACCGCCAAGTCTTCTGAGCCGCCCGCTCGACTTGCACGTCCGCCATCTTGACTCGATTGACACGGTCACTCCACGTGTCCTCGCACTTGTCAATGTCCCAAGTGTCAGCCACCACGGCTGGTCACCCAGTGATCCGG
This sequence comes from Hyparrhenia diplandra, assembly GCA_015847255.1. Classification (NCBI taxonomy): domain Eukaryota; kingdom Viridiplantae; phylum Streptophyta; class Magnoliopsida; order Poales; family Poaceae; genus Hyparrhenia; species Hyparrhenia diplandra. The sequence continues at coordinate 20,277 of JADLZK010005761.1, forward strand.
TCCCTTGATCCAAGCCACATGTCCTCCCTTCACCGCTTTGGGTCCATTAGCACGCACGCCCCTCCTTGGTTCACCTCGCCGCCGACCACCGCCTCCGAGCTCCACACCTGCACAACACAAGCCAAGTGACAATGTCAACCGACACACGTGGGTATCCTATGTGGAAAAAGAAAGAAAATAGAATGAAAATGCTAAGTGTTGATCAATCACTCATCATAACAAGTGAACATAAAATGGTTATTCAACCATGTGTTCACAGAACCCAAAAGGTACAATAGGTGAATATAACTAGTGTTTACTTAATCCACTTCATAATCAAAGTACTTAAGAAGCTAGCTAGATTAGGAGATAACTTCTCGTGTTCTAATTTTAACCTCTATAAATCTTGTTTTATTTATTCTATTATGGACGCTAATTCTTAATAGAGTAAGGCAAAATTACTTTACTAAAAACCGACAAAAGCCTACCTTTCATCTATTGACGAGAGGTGGGCTACAGATGAGTCAATAAAGCTATGAAATCACCTTTATGATACTACCACCGAATCCGGGCAAATAGGGGCATTCACAATTAAAACTAATCTAAGCACCACGCTTAAGAATTACCACGAATCGGGCCAACAGAGGGCATATTTCTTTGTTCATTTTCTAACATATTGTAGACATATAAACACTATAATAATCTCTATGTACTTGCGATAAATTTATCAATTACTAATCTACATATGTTTTTTTTGTCTATATCCATTTTTTTTTCTTTGCACGACACTGCCATGTATGTTCAATAAACATTTACTTAAAACCATAGTTTAGATTGTTATATTATTTGATTTGAAACGATAGTAAAGATTATTATGGTGGCTCTTGTTACAGCCCATGCCTCACAATGACGTCTGCACATACAGCGCCGACATTGCGCTGAACCATCAGACGGGAGGACGACCGACCTTCTCTGGCTCAAGCTTTGGCGTCACAGCATCAATAAAGATACTCCCTCCGTATCACTATTAGAAGACTTTTAGGACAGCGACACGATCACCAAAACACAACTTTTTATTGAAAACTTATATATACATATTTTTATGGAAATAATTTTCAAGAAAAATTAGTTGATACGATTTTCACATTACCAAACTCAACGACATAAAAATTATTTATAATTTATGTTCCCAATGTTTGACCCACACCTTTTCCAAAACGTCATCTAACGGTGATATGGAGGGAGTACACGCTAAGGTCTTGTAGGACGCCCAGGAACTGACCACTAATAAGTTGAATTGGTGTTACCGATTTAGCTACTGTATGATAACTAGGGCTACTTCCACTACTACAAACCTTACTGTAGAGGAGGCTCATAAGCCAACCAACCCTAATTCTCCGTTCCTACAGTGGTCTTTCCGTAGGGGCGGTTGGTGATGCAACCGTCCCTACAGTTTGAGTCGCCCCTATTTTGTGAATTTCAGATTTCGTGTTTTCAAAATTCAAAAAAAAATAGCAAAATATTTGGGCAAGGCCCCCACCGATCAGCCACATTTTCAAAAGTAAAAAAAATAGCAAAATATTTTTTTAATCGGGCATGGGCAAGGACCCCACCGGTCACCACCACCCACAACCGCTATACATGGTCATTTTTTTCACGCATTTTGCAAATGTTGCGTTCGTGGGGGTTCAAACCCACCTCACCTCAAGCTCATGCGCGAAGAGTCCCCACATATTATACAAATTTGAATAAAAATTGACTATTTGAGGCCGTAAACGGATTCAAATTAAAAAGTGGTCAACTACAAAGTTTCATAACATTTCAAGATCTACAATTTTCATTTAGGTGTTTCTCCATTCGAGGTCGTTTACTTAAATTTAAATTTCAAATTTGAGACATTTGAACGTAGCTTTTGCATGACTAGATGATTTCGAATCAAAAATTAGTCAACTACAAAGTTTCATAACTTTTTGAGATCTACAATTCTTATTTAGGAAGTTTTTTCATCCGAGTTCATTTGAAAATTTCATATTTCAAAATTTAGACATTCAAACTCGACATTTTGAGGCATCGAATTAAGTCAAATGAAAATGTTGTTAACAACAAAGATTCATAACTTTTCAAGATCTACATCTTTTATTTAGATCATTTTTCCATCCGAGATCATTTTTAAAAATTTATTTTTTAGTGCCTTATTTTAAAATGAGTAAATTGCACCCACCGTACAACAACTTGTTAAGTGGGTGCACATTGGTCCAACAACTTGTAATATGTTCAATCTACAAACAAAGCAACTTGTCATGTGGGTGTGGATTGGTCCAACAAGTTGTAAAGTGATCAATTTATTACAATAACTTGTCAAATGGATGCAATTTTGTCTAAAATCCTGTAAAATAATCAATTTAGCACACCAATTTTATAGGTGGGTGCATATTAGTTAAAAAATTTGTGTAAAATACTCAATTTAGCGTACTACCTTAGTAAAATGGTGCATCTATAGCATTCAAATTTTCCTCCAACCAATAATTTTTGTCAATTAAGTTGTTAATCGTGAATCAACTATGTATTTTACTTATTTAGTCATTAGTTAAAATTGAATCAAATTTTAGATTTACACCATTAGATTACCGAGAGACTAAACCAGCACATGATACTTTAAATATATGTATGAAAAACTTTAAAAGGTATTAATTGTTAGTACATATATATTGTCATATTTGATTTTTTATTTGAACAGAAATAAATATAATGAAACTTGAAATCAATATTGAATATGACATTAAAATTTTCCTTATTAGAATTTAATCTTTGTATAAAAATAGTTAACAAAGACATAACAATAGTTTTCTAAACGCCAAAGGTTCTACTCCTTATCGAATATGTACCATCACTATAAGAATATCAATTGCCAAATAATGCACAATAACTTGTTCCGACATGAATATACTCTTGTCCATATTAGAAACTATATTGTTTGTGGGAACATTTGGATCGCACCAATTTGGACACTAAGTTAAGCATTTTACAAGTTTTTGACTAGTTTACACCCAACTATCAAGTTATTGTATTAGATTGACCATTTTATAACTTGTTGTATCAATCTACACCCACTGTCAAGTTATTATACTAGATTGAGTATATTACAAGTTATTGGACTAATCTGCACCCATCGATAAGTTCTTGTATGATGGACGTAATTTACTCTTTTTAAAATTCGACCCACTTGTAGGGGGGCGGTTCGTAACACCTGGCCGCCCCTACCAGTGTCCACAAAAAGGGGCTATTTGGTCTTGTGTGGGGGGATACCTTTGTTGGGGCGACTCAAAACAAAAACCGCCCCTAATCAAAAAGTGAGGCATTCTTATTGTGACCTTTTGTAGTAGTATTCATTCCTAAGCTAGCAAGGATTCAATTGTCAGGATTTGCTCTAGGAAATATTCCTACTTAGGGCCCTCGCGGTTGCATACTAATCCGGCCTAGATTCGTTCCAAAAAAAAAAAAAAATAGATGTTCAGCTAGCCAAGGATGTAGCCAATTGAGTCCATTCCATTCTTGCATGGCGATGTTGTTCAAAGAAGGATTATACGGTGGCAACCGCCGAAATGAAAACCGCTGCTCTAGAGTGGCAAAAGGGATCCCCAAGGAAGCGGTAGCGATGATGGCTGCCATGATGGCATAGGCACTAGATTTTGCATGCATGCGGATCGGAGAACTTGCACTACTAGCGAAATCATTTTACAAGACACTACCCAATCTTTTCCATGATAGGAATTGCGTTTGCCCGCCACGGTTAATGGCCCAATTTACCGTGGCGGGTGTTTTTCTATTTACCGTGACAAACATTTTTGTCCGCCATGGAAAATCGATTAACCATGGCGGGCAACTTAAAAATGCCCGCCACGGTTAATATATATTAACGCGTGGCGGGCAACCTTAAAAGCTCGTCACGGAAAAATTTTCGCCCGATTATAAGACCAAATAGCCCAATATCTAGCTCTAGTATGTAAGTGAAACCAAACCCTAATATCCACTCTCTCTTTTCCACACTCAGACATAGCAGCCGAGCGTGCCTCCTTCCTCACTCTCTCCCTGAGCATGACTTCTCTCCCTCGTGGTTGCCGCCGCTCCCATCCCGCTGCCCCACCCTTCCTCTCCTCTTCCCATCCTAGTGGATCCAAGGCGACTTCCTCCCGCTCCCTCCGAGCCGGCCAAAGCTCCATGGCCCTCCGATCCAGCCACCCCTCCTTCCTCTACATGCAGGTGCGGGGTGGCTCAGCAGATCCAGCCACCGCCGGGTAAAAAACAAGGCGTCAGGTGGATCCGGCGCGAGGACCCGGCGTAACCAAGGCGGCGGCTCACGGCGATCAAAGGCGTCCGGTGGATCTAGCCGCGAGGACCGGCAGAACCAAGGCGAGTCGAGCACGGCCAGCGGTGGCGGATCCGCATCGACAACGCGAGGGCCTACAGCCGGATCGGGCGCGAGGACCAGGCGGCGGCGGGTGCCGCCTCCCGGTGGGCGCTGGCCAACCTAGGGCGACGCGGGCGGATCCGGCGCGGCGGCGCGAGGACCCGTAGTGGCGGTCGGGCGCGAGGACCTGATCGGCGGTGCCCACCTCCCGGTGGCGGGCGGGCCTGGGGGCGCGACGCGGCGCTCCTCCCATGCGGACTCGGCAGCGGTGCTCATCTCCAACCAACGGTGGCGGCCGCGGATCGCGACCATGGCGCGAGGCCCATATCTAGGTCCGTGTGGGCTTTTTTGTTTTTTTTTTTGATTAACCGCGACGGGCACGGGCTGCTCGCCTCGGTTATTCCCCATTTTTTCGTGACCTTCCATGCGAAGGGCGCCCATGCTAGTCACACAAAATCAAAACTGCCTATCACCCAAAATGATTTCATTAGTAGTGTTGTCATGACATGTCGATGCACATTTACCTTGGCTGAATCCCTCTGGATTGGTTCTAGAGCAACCGAACAAGCCCTAACAAAACTATACAATCTAGTGGAGCATTTCCAGATGGAATAATTCTAGGGTCTCCATAATCCACGGCAAGCAAACAAGGCTTTATCATTTTGGTGGAAGGATATCCTTAAGCTTTTGGACAAATTCAAAGGTTGGCCTCGGGCCAGGTTGCCAATGGTACCTCATGCTTATTTTGGGAGGATTGTTGCCATAGTCAGCCCCTTTTAAGCTATGTTTCTCGAGTTATATTCTTTTGCCAAAAAGCAAATCATGTGCCTCAGAAAGTCCTTCTCAGAAGTTGATTTGATTAATTTGTTCAACTTGCCTCTCTCTGTGGAAGCCTAAAATCTCATGTTTGGTTTTGGAAATTGATGACACTTTATTATGCTAATCCTTTGCTCTAAGTGTGCTTAAGATATATGATTTCATGAATGATGTGGAGCTACATGATCAGAGACATGGACGTTGATGATGGACATGGTGGATCATCGAGCTCACGAGAATGGAAAGGAAAGGACCCGGAGATCAAGGCAAAGGTATAACTTGATAGGGTTTGCTTTTGGTGATCAAGACACTACGAGAGAGTGTGATCACATTTTGGATAGATAGCCGACTATCAAGTGGGAACGCCACGGCTAATCCGATGATGAAGTGCCTCTAGGTTCATGTTGACTTGCATATGCATTTAGAATCTAGTGCACTAACTTCGCCTTTGAAATTGATTGTGAAATTGGTGACACACTTGCACATGGAGATGTACACGTGGTGGTGTTGGCACATTTGCAAAAGGCGGCAGCGGTTAGTTAGCAGGGTTGAGTTGGGTTTGGGAACCACTCATCCTCCCGCCGAGCTTGCGAGGTGGAATTCGGCGCTTTTGAGAAAATGAGATGCCTATTTTTTCTTTTGTGCCAAATGCAATTTGTCGGAGAATTCTTGCGAACCCTCATGCTCAAGTTGGTATACTTGTTGGGTAGCAAGTTGGAGCAAAGACGACAACGAACGACGTTTTTACACGAATCTAGCGGCCGGACTCGCGAATCGGACGCTGGACCTCGACCGACCGTCCGGTCGGTTAGGGTCTGGTCGGCGACCGGACGCTATGACGACGCCGGGCGGGGATGTCGGCGTGTGGAGCTAGGCCTTTGTTTTATCTAACGGACTCGTGACCGAGAGCGTCCGGTCACCCTAACCGAAAGGTCCGGTTAGCACGCAATGAGCATGTTTTGAACCCCAACGACTATTCTTGTGTGGAGCCTATATATATGTGTGTGGCCGGTCATTTGAGCTGCTCTTGCACATTTGATCATTCTAACTCTCTTTTGAGCTGAGAAAACTCCCCTCCACTCATCTCTCTTGCCTAGCTTCGATCTTTGGTGAGATTGAGTGAGAATTCAAGTGCATTGCATTGTTGATTGCATCTAGAGGCACTTGATCCTTGGAGGGGCCGTGTGATTCTTGTTATCTTGGGAATTTGCTTGGTTCCCTAGCGGCTTGGAGTTCGTGGGCGGTGTTGAGCTCGATTGGTGATTGTTTGAGGCCACACCGGTAGACTTGTGAGGGGTTGATCCTTACCCCGCGGGAGATTCGTGAAAGGAGTCACTAGTGGATTGCTCGTGGCTTGTGGATCCCCTCTTGTGAGTGATTCATTGAGCTCCCACCATGGAATTTGGCACCAGCCATTAAGCTTGTGAATCATCAAGTGGGTGTATCACCACAACAGGGGACTAGCGTGTTGGCAACCACGTGAACCTCGGTGAAAAAATCATCGTGTCAAGTGTGCTTTGCTCGTTGAAGATTTTATTGACATCGGTGATTGGCTTCCACCTCTACACTACACCGGCGGTATATCGATCATCCTCAACTCTTGTATTTACATTGCTTATCTTGATTAAGCTTGAGTAGTTGTAGTTGATATTGATAGTGTCTTGCTCTAGTTGTGTAGTGTCTCCACCTAGGATTGACATAGTGATTTAGATTGTGTGACTAGAGATCATAGCCTTCATCTAGTGTTGATTGTGTAGTGGGCTTGCATAGATAAACTTGTAGCACCGCTTATTTCGCTTCACCATCTTATTTACTAACGGTGTTGCTTAAGTGTTGTTGTAGATATTTTTATAGGCTATTCATCCCCCCTCTAGCCATTAGGACCTTTCAAAGCCTACGACCAGTTTATCAGGTTCAGACAATCATCCAGACTCAACAACTCTCAAATGAACCTGACTCCTGGTTCTACATTTGGGGAAATGCAAGATTTTCCTCTAAGGTCAGTCTTAGTGGGAGTTTCAGGAATGTTTCATGCATATTAAATGCAGCGCCACATCAACAAAACTTCACTTTTTGCATGAAACGCCTAGAAGAGAGAAGGAAAAAGTTTCACTATGGTGAAACCTTTGGGAACTGTTTCACATGCGTTGGAAACAGGGTGAAATCCCCACTTAGACTGAAATAGCGTTTCACCCGGAACTATGCAATGAAAACGTGCAATGAGAGAGAGGTTGTGGTACCCGTGAGCCTATGAAACTGTGCAATGTAACTATGCACCGAGGGAGACACCTATTTCATGCCAAAGTTTCACATCTTGAAAACGGGGAGGTGAAACGTTCCATTAAGACTGGCCTAAAAGGGCTTATGGGCACCTTCTTGGAGACTCTAATGCCCCTGTAATTTTTAGATGGTTTTGGAAGTCCTCCTGCCAGCCCAAACACAAAGTATTTTTTTTTTTTTTTTTTTTGGCTTCTGATTCAGGACAGACTTAGCACCAAACATTCTAAGAATAAGAAACATGCATCTCCCCCTTACAGCTGCATTCTTTGCAACCAAAGCGTTGAAGAAACAGTTGATCATCTTTTTTGGAATGGCAAACGACTAAAGACTGTTGGACACTTATTGGGTTATCTGTGATCAGCACCCCAGATCCTGTTCAAAGATTTGAAAGCTTCAGGCAACAGATTAATGAAAAATTCTTTATGGAGATCATAGTTCTTATGAGTTGGAGCATTTGGACGGTGAGAAATGACGTTATCTTCAGGGAGATTCATGTCTCTAGTCTTCGATGTCTGTACATCTTCAAGGACTTGTTGAGCCAGCTCTTATGGAGGGCAAAAAAGAAATATTTCCCAGCATGGCTAGAGCTCTCTGTGTAATCTCGCTCATTTTCTTCATTTCCTTCTTTGTCTCTTGAAGACCTCTCTCCTCCTAGTTATTCCTTTTTTGCTCCCCCTCGCTGTACTATTGTTTGTTCTTTTTCTGGGTTTAACTGATATATTTTCAGTAGGGGCTCTTCTGCGTCTCCTGTTTGAACAAAAAAAGACAATCGTTTCCATAGCTGAAAAGTATGTAATTCAACCATAAAGTGCTTAGCGTGTAGAAGCGGCTGGAGTTGCCGATGCATACAAATGTCGTTTAGATGAACACAAATCGTCGTGTCATTTTCTGTTATTGTCCATCTTTGAATGCAGTAGTTTACTTATTTCTGGTCCATTCACATGACAAAGAAAATACAAAAGGTTCACTGGGACCGTCTGCCCTTGTTGAACGGAACAGCAACCGCGGTCAGTTAAGCTTGACCCGTTTTCTCTACAAAATATAAATAGTTTTGTTTCTTATGACCACAATTATGACTGCCTGCCCTTGTTTCCACCATTTAAACAATGTTGACTGGAAAAATTGTTTTGTTTCTTATGACCACACATATGTTTGCATCAAAGCATCACACATTGCAACAAACTTAGCTTTCAGTAATTGTCCATCTTCAAATGCAATTTTGTAAATTATTCCAATCCCTTGACCTGTGTCGAAGAAAAATGATCGTTTGGAATCCTCCCGTATGGTTGCAATGGACAGCAATCTTCACTAGTCAGTATCTCAGCGGGGACGGGTTTTTTTAATCTCAGAACAGTGTCCGCAAATTATAGGAAAGCATAAATGTATGCTAAGAATATTTGCCTGGAAATTTTGACTTCCTGTGTGGAAGGTTTCTCGAGATCTTAGTTTGCACTCACAGTTTGCACAATCTATGGACAAAGAGCCATGTGCACAGATCCCTTTCATGACAGAAAATTGATATGAATATAGAAAATTTGAGCCGGACTATCTTTAGCTATCATTGTCTTCTAGTTCTATCTTGACATGTTCTGGAAACCTAAATATTTGTTAGGCTGTTCCTTAAAGTCAATCCAAAGATTTGGTAGCAAATAAACCTAGCAATAAGTGTCTACGTCACCTATAAAAATTTAGACAACAACAGATGTTGAAAATCCAGAAAATCGACTTGATACGAACCTGCAAGTTAAATCAGTATAAACTGCACCACTGAGTGCTTCCCCACAAAACACTTACTGCTTGCAAGTCACACGCTTGGTTGCAATGGCAATGAAGCATACATCCTTCCTTCGGTACCTACTCCTCCTCCTCCTCCCAACCATGGCCTCCTGTGATGATCAATTTCTCTTCTCTGGCTTCACCAACTCCAGGTTAACCCTTGATGGCTGTGCCATTGTCACAAATGATGGCCTCCTTGATCTGACCGATGCCTCTGAAACTCTCAGCGGTCATGCGTTCTACCCCAACCCTTTGCACTTTCGCGTATCACCAGATAGTAAAGTTCAATCTTTTTCAGTCAATGTTGTTTTCAGTATCTTCCTCACATACCCAAACTTGAGTGCCGATGGCATGGCCTTCTTCATCGCCCCTACCAAGAATTTATCTGATGCACGAGGAGCCATGTACTTTGGCCTCCTCGGTGAAAAGAACAATGGCGACCCAAGCAACCAAATCTTCATGGTTGAGCTCGATACCTTCAAAAATGCTGAGTTCCAAGACATCAATGACAACCACGTCGGAATCAACATCAATAGTGTACACTCCTTGAAATCCAGCTCATTTGGCTTCTATGAAGATGACGGCCGTGCCTTCAAGAACCAGATTCTGAATGGAAACAAGGGAACACAGTTGTGGATAGACTATGACGAGGGCACGACGCAGATCAATGTGACCGTGGCTCCAATCAACATGGACAAGCCATCGAGGCCACTGCTGTCTACAACCTATGATCTCTCAACTATACTCTCCAACTCAACTTCGTACATTGGATTCTCAGCTGTAGCTTCTCCCGTCAACTCCCGTCAGTATGTGATGGGCTGGAGTTTTGGCCTGAATAAACCAGCTCCACCCCTTGACATCTCCAAGCTTCCCAAGTTGCCTTTTGTTGGTCCGAAGGCACGGTCCAAGCTCTTGGAAATTGTCCTACCAATAGCCACTGCAACATTGATCCTCTCCATAGGCACTATTCACATTATCATTGTGCAAAGGCGGCTGAAGTATGCAGAGGTGCTGAGGAGGGAGGGCGAGTTTGGCCCCCACCGGTTTTCATACAAGGATTTGTTCCATATGCAACAGGTGGCTTTAAGAACAAACACCTGCTTGGAGAAGGAGGATTTGGGAAAGTATATAAAGGAGTTCTTCCATTGTCTAATGTAGAGGTTGCTGTGAAGAAGATGTCTCATGAGTCAAGACAGGGAATGAAGGAGTTTGTCAGTGAGGTCGTTAGCATCGGCCGACTCCGCCATCGCAACCTTGTGCAACTACTTGGCTATTGCAGGAGAAAAGGTGAACTGTTTTTGGTTTACAATTACATGCCCAATGGTAGCCTTGATCAATATCTACACTGTGGAGAGAGAAAGGCTTTTCTGAATTGGGCTCAGAGGTTTCGAGTCATCAAAGACATTGCTACCGGCTTGTTGTATCTCCATGAGAAGTGGGAAAAGATAGTGATCCACAGAGACATCAAGGCAAGCAATGTACTCCTAGATGGTGAAATGAATGGCCGCCTTGGTGACTTTGGACTTGCAAGGTTATATGATCATGGAACTGACCCACAAACAACACATATAGTTGGCACAAAAGGGTACCTTGCTCCTGAGCTACTGCACACCGGGAAGGCATCCCCTCATACAGATGTTTTTGCCTTCGGCATGTTCCTTCTTGAGGTTGCATGCGGGCAGAGACCAGTCAAGAAAAATGGAGAGGGTAATGAAATTTTCTTGGTCGGTTGGGTGTTGGAGCACTGGAACAATGGTTTTCTTACCAAGACACTGGATTCTAGTCTTCAGGGTGAGTACAACATCGATGAGGCACATGTCGTGTTGAAACTAGGACTCTTGTGCTTGCACCCGCTTCCTAGTTCAAGGCCTAGGATGCGAGAAGTTATGCAATACCTCGATGGCAATATGCCACTACCTGAGCTAAGGCCAACCGAACTGAGCTCTAACATGGTTGCCTTGATGAAAAACCGTGGACTGAACTCAGCTGTCATGTGATATCCTCAAATATTGTCAAGCTTCTGCACAATGTCTGGCCTCTCAGGTGGAAGATGATGTGTGGTGTTCTGTTGTAGGTTGGTTACTTCCACTGAATTTGCATAGTATATATGTCCAATGTTACCAAATTGTCTAATCGATCCAAGTCGCCGTGGCACTGATCAGCCCGACTAATTGCCGTGCATAACTGATCGCCATGGCACCAAAAACGAGCCCAACTAATCGCATTTAGTTGGATGACCAGATAATATTGTGTATGTCGTAGAAATATTAAATAAGAGTATGATCAGTCTTGCAAGTCTAAAGTCTGTATGTCCCATTGTTGTAAGTGTTCACCAGTTGCATGTACCAGAAGGCTTTATGTTTGACTGTCTGTTTACCTTTGATGTATCCTTTTTGTGCCAATTAATATTTTCAGAAAATAAGGCATCCCTTATTTTCATTACAATGAGTTGGTGACAATAGTGATGCTAAGCAGTCAAGGCACAACACACATAAAAAAGAACTCGAACTAATTCAGCTCACGAAATAAAAAGATGCTTGCCATTCACTACTACAGAAGGGAACACTAGGGGCGGTTCTTGATGCAAATTAGGGGCGGTTTTTCCAACCGCCCCTAAACAAGCGCTCCTAATGTTCATCGACATTAGGGCGGTTGTCCCAACCGCCCCTAATATGGAGACATTAGGGGCAGCGGTTCTGTTTGAGCCGCCCCTAATGTGGATATACAGGGGCGGTTCTGTTCATCATAAACCGCCCTAGTGTTGAATTTCACACCAAAAAAAATATAAATATATAATTCACAGATTCAATTAATAATTGACATAATATCTCCATACTTCAAATAAACATATATGCATCATGCAAAACTCACATACTTCAACATACTTCAACTAATTTCAGTTCAGACATATCGAAAGTGTCCAACACTTGCACTCCAAACATATTACAAAGTCTTCAGCACCATTACATTGATGAAATACAATATTGTCTCATAAGTCATAGTCAACTAACACAGGGCATAGCCGACTAGTACGATGTTTAGCTTCACTCCCATCCATTGCATCAGTTGTCCACTTTTTTGGCTCCAGACTTCATTGCAGCATATACTTTTAAAGTGCTAACCTTTTCAGAGCCTACCAAATAGGATGAGAATACAATTGAAAGGTAATTTAAATTATAGGAGACGGTCAAAGCTAACTTGAAACAAAATAGCTTCAAATTATCATACTACTGCCATCTAAAGATTAAAAGAATAACAATAAATTGAACTCACAAACATCAAGTGGTTTGAAATATGAACTGAAGAAACTAAAGAAGCTGCAGTGTGCTGAAGCTAAGAATTGCAACACGTTTAAGTCAAGACACTAGCTAGCAGCTATTGAACGAAGTAGTACTGAATCTTTATTTCCTTGCCAACCGAAATAGATTAATTAAATGAGGGCAAGCAAATCACGTAAACAAAAGAAGATAGTTCATTTGACCAATTAGAAGCAAGTACTAGCTGTAGCTGCTCACGTTCTACTCTCCAACCTCCACTCGAAATCACATACGAGACCACGCACAGACAGCAAATGCCAGGCGAGCACTGGGAACAAGAAAAGTTACCAAGCTGTTGTGCTCGGCGTGCGTGCTAAATCAAACTAAAGACGCCTTTTTGGAGCCCTAGATCTCCTCTTTTTTAAAAGTCACGAACACCAACTTTGTGTAGCTCCTCAAGATCTACACTCTATATATACAACTTTTTTGTATTCAAAGTTTTTCGATTTGAGGTCATTTAGTGCTTCGTTTGACCAAGTTTGACCAAAAAACACATTAGGGGTGGCTCTATATATAACCGCCCCTGATTTGAGGTTACATTAGGGGTGGCTGAAATATAACCGCCCCTGATTTGAGGAGACATTAGGGGTGGCTGAAATATAACCGCCCCTAATGTGTCAGGTAACATTAGGGGCGGCTCATAACATTAGGGGCGGCTCATAACATGAGCCACCCCTAATGTGCCAACAGTAGGGACGGTTTGTTACGAGCCGCCCCTAATGTGCCAACAGTAGGGGCGGTTTGCTTCTACCCAGAAATTTCGCATACATTAGGGGCGGCTCAAATTATGAACCGCCCCTAATGTAAAACTCAGGCGCTCTCTTAGTTCCCTTTTGTAGTAGTGATTGTCACCCATCACCAAACAAAAAGTTTGCCAGGCTCGCACGGATCTTACACCCAGAACAAAATCTAAAAGGTTATTTAAGATCCAAAAAAAAAAAGTCTGCAAGTGAATCAATTTCCTGTGTCCCAGTTTTGTTAGCATTTGTGGCAAATTGCTGTTGAAATCGTACTGCAGGGAGTTCAGAAATGCCTACTTGCCCGTGGAGTTTAAGATGTTTGTGTGCGAAATGAGGTGATTCATGGTTCAGTAATGAATCCATCTATATAGGATCCCATGCAAGCGCAGCTCACAGACAAGCTACAGAAGTTTGTGATTACTCCTCGTACTACTGTAGTGTCTCCGTGTCAGTCCAGCGAGTATGACACTCTCATTGAGTCCTTTGTAGTTTACTCCCCGAATATAGGACGTGTCAGTCCACCGCGCCGAAATCAGCCTTGCTGATATATATATGTGAGTGGCTTGGAGCGAAATTTTGGCAAGTCATTTGAACCCCGCCAGCGCCGAAAGAGCACCAGATTCGCCGACGGAGCACCACCAACTCCCACGTCGCCGTTCGTCGTCCCCTACGCCGCCCGGGTCGTCCGTTCGCGCATCCCCGGTCATTCCGCTCCAGCGGAATCGAGGCTTCACGGCGTTCTCCCACGCCGTGCTCCTCCACTGCGACGTCCCCAACGCCAAGGTCGACATCCTCTGCCCTTCCACGGTGAGAACTAATTATCCCTTTAGGTGTTCGAAGTTTTTACCTATGAGAATGAGAACTAATTTGCCGCTGTCTTAGCCTCGCCTCACCCGCTAGGTCTTCCTCCACACCGATGGAGGACCACCGTCACACCTCTCTGTCGTCCGCAGCCTCACGCCGTCTTCCTCTTCACCGCCCGACGCCGTACCGGCCGCGACCTTGTCCTCCTCGAATCCTCGGAGACAAGATAGGAGTGCACAAGGCGCACGGAAGCTTTGTGAGTGTGTCGGTCCTTTGCCCTTGAGGTGTTCGGTGAAATGCCTGTGTGGATAACTGCAACCTGTTATTTTCCTTTTATATTTAAATTTTGCTTTTAAACAGTTCCGGATCCTTAGTAACAAATGAGCTTTAAAACATTATGATCATTTATAGCATGATTGAAGACATACTAGTGCTCGAATTGTGACTGAAATGAGGTAGATAATGAAATTCATGAGCTAGTGTTGTTCGAAATCCAGTTTGGATATTTTAAATATATATATGTCTGTACTTATCTTGTACATCATTTATGAATAACATAGCATTATAATCATATTTTGGTTACATGTATAGGCAGCATGGCGTGGTACGTAGTGTTTGTTGGTCGCGTGCCGGGGATCTATCTAACCTGGGAAGATTGCTATGCTCAAGTCCAAGGCTACGCTACTAATTGTTACAGAAGAATACAACACCGAAGGTGAAGCTGTCATCGCCTACAATGGTGCAAACTAGCTAGCCCCGAAGATTAAAGAGAAGCCACCCCACATAGTTATGAAGATTGCGAGAATTGTTGCTTAATTGGTCTTGGAAAGATGTCATGCTTTTATTTATGTCTATGGTCATTAGTCTTCTTATTTTAGAAGTTGATGTAGGCTTAGTTTCTAGAACATTAGGTGGTTTTTGTTGTATGTAACCATTAAATCCTGTAATATTTTGACGGTATTAATGCATGATGCGTTTACGGATTTAAAAAGAGCTGAATTCCACGAATAAATTCAAAAATATAAAAAAATTCAAAAACGCCGGTTGGCATGAGCCCGACAGTGAATGACAAACAAACCGGTAGTGTAACTACACCAAACATTATCAGTTTGAATTACAAACCGTCATTGATGACAGAAACAACACTGTTGGCTGCATTAACCAACCGATAGTGTCCACTCTAAGAACGTTGTCAGGTTGAAATCAACTGACAGTGTTCACATAAAGTTCACTGACGGATCCAAAGTAAACCGACATTGTTAGCTCTTCGATACATCGCCGCACAATCTAACTCGATAGTGTTATTATCCTCGTTACGCCGGTTCGTTAAAGTCCGGCGGTGCTCTCGGTATCAACTCGCCGCGTCGACTTCGAACCGCATTGCTTAGATCAAAAATGCTGCTGGTTGATGGATCACCCGACAGTGTTCGGTGACAGTGCGCTGCCGGTTTGATATCGAACCAGCAGTCTCTCCTCAAATCACCGCCGATGTTTTGACCCGGTAGTGTTTCAAAACCCAAATCACTACCGCTTTGGTTCTGCCAGTTCATTTTTCGCAGTGAAGGGGGGTTCGAGCCCTGTAGTACTGAAAAGAAATACTGAATCGGTTTCAGTCCATGCCCACCTAATCCGCGTTCATATGGTGGATCAAGCATGGGAGAGAAGGTGTTAAGGACCCAGACCAAGCAATCAGGTCGACGGTGAGGAGGAACTTCCAGAAACTGATGCCGATGGTGAGGAAGTGCCATTTGGCAATGAGGAAATATGTGATGATAAAGTAGCAGATATACACCTCAGAGTGGTTTGCCATGCTGACCTGATCTTTAAGATGTCAACTACTCAATTCCATGGAGTGGTTGCAAGCTAGCATGACTGTATGCTATATAGATTGAGTCAACTATGAACCCAGTCATTTGTGTTGCCCGCGTGTACGTAAGCTGGGTGGAATGGGACAAAACACCACTCCAATTCCATATACTGATTACTGAATCTTTGGACAGTCACAGGATACATGCACTGCCTGTGTGCGCGTTCTTTTTGTCAGTTTGCTTTCCCCACTTCCCTGTGAACGCGGGCCACATATGACGCTTGAGTGGTTGCAAGCGTTTTAGTTTTGTTCTAACTTCGTTTGAGTAGCTGTCAAGGCTTACAATGCATGACTAGATCGATCGACTACTGGCTAAGTGGCTATATTGACTTGGGAGTCCACTATGTAGTGTGATGTCGGACAGTATGAATGAATCAGTAAAACAGTCTAGTGCACACTAGTTTATTTTGTGCACAACGGATGCGGTGTTGTATTTCAGCTTGTATACATCAGCATGGACCTAGCTTTACCTTCTCCTCGCTTCCCTATGAAACCAAAGTATACATCAGCATGGACCTAGATTTAGCTTCTCCTCGCTTCCCTTGATTAACAATTTCTAGTATTTAGGGCAAAATTCAACCTTTTAAATGTGTATGAAACATTTTTTATTCAGAGAGAGAGGTCGAGGAGAGTGTGTATTAAATTTACTTTCTTTGTTCCAAATTATAAGTTATTCTGAATTTTATAAATATACAGTGTTTGTTATGCATTAATTATTGATCATGTCTAAATATATAATAAAAGCTATGTATCTAAAAGGACAAAATAAATTGCAATTTGGAATAACTAGTTCATCATCCGTGCTCTCGCACGGGTTAGAATCTTATTAGGACACAATGACTAATAAAAAGGATTTCTATTAAGTTATTTTTTTTCTCTTCACTAATGTTCTAAAATAATAGCCAATGGATATAGCACATATTCGATTTAGATAATCTATCAATTATTGCTTTTTATATACTTTTCATCCATGTCCATTAGGTTTTTATAGCGCCTCTATTTATCTCTAATATAAATTTAACACTTTTCCTAACATTCTGTCGCAAGAAATCAGCCTCCTCTCTCTTGTGACGGCTGATCTGCTCGATGTGCTTTGTAATGCGTGCACATATCTTGTACTTTGTTATTTGCATATCTTGAACTTTGTTAATTGTGATTTAGGACAACAAACACATCTTATTTGTTCTTGTCCTTTCATAAAAAAAATTCTCTCTTGTGATCTATGCTAAAACATGTGAAATCTGTTATTTGTGATTTGTGCTAGCACAAACATCTTATTTGTCCTTGTCCTTTCATAGAAAAAAATATCTCTCATGATCTGTGATAAAACATACTAAAATCTATATTATCAATGCAGATAACAAATCTGACCTTGTATGATGATCCAATGACCCTAGGAGTCGCAAGAAAAGTTGGCTATATTTCTTGTAAAAGAAATATAGCAACTCCCTAAATTTAATTGAAACATTTGTTTAAACCATGATGGTTTAGACGATATGATTGATTCCTTTTCAAAACTTTTGAGCTTATTAATTGCTCATAATGGCTATTGTTTAAGTGATTATAGCCTACCAATTTAATGGTAAATGTTTTAGATTTTTGTAATAATTTAAGGATATATGCTTTTTTTTTATTTTTTTGCGGTTTCATAAGTAATAATTTCTAAGTTTCTTCCTTCTTCTAGCACACATGTGTTTAGTTCAAACATAAACCTAAAGCATGTAAACTCTTATCGCTTTATGTGATATTATAAAATTATATATTTTAACTTTCATCTTTTGATAACATGTTAATTTGATCCAATGCTTATTATATCCCTTAATCAAGATTTCTATTTTTATTTTATTAAAAGAATGTCCTAGGTTGTAGGCTCCACTTAGTTCTTGTAGTGGAATAAATAGTTGTTTCAACATGCAACATGGCACCCATCTTGTTGAATTTATTATATTGCACTAATATTAGTTTGTCAAACAAATGAGTCTAAGAACTAAATTATTAATATTCAACTATGATATAATGATCCATTCAAATTGTTTAAACTTCTTCCAAAATTTATTATCATGAGTATTACCATAATTTAAAGTTTTGTGCATAGTTTCAACATAATATGAACTGAAGTGTGTATTTCATATAGTTGTGCATAGAGTACGATTTAGAATATTTGGATACATTGACTAATAAAAATGATTTATGTTAAATATTTTTTCTCTTTACTATTGTTCTAAACAAATAGCTGTGATAGGTATAGTCTGTATTCAGATATGATAATCTGTCAATTATTGATTTTTATGTACCTTTCATCCATATCCATTAGTTTTTTTTTTCTTTACATAGCAACTCTATTTATCTCCAATATACATTTAATTGGAATATTTGTTTAAACTATGACAATTTTAGCTACCATCCATATTTTGACAATATGATTGATTTCTTTTCAAAACTTTTGAGCTTATTAATTGCTCGCAACGACTATTGTTTAGGTGATTATAGACTACCCATTTAATGGCAAAATGTTTTAGATTTTTGTATAATTTAATGATATATGGTTTTTTTTTTCTAGCGATTTTATGAGTAATAATTTATTGGATTATTCTTTTTTTCGGCATGATATGTGTTTAGTTGAAACATAAATGTAAAGCATCTAAACTATTATTTGTTTTATGTCATATCATAAAATTCTATATTTTAACTTTCATCTTTTGATAACATGTTAATTTGATCCAATGCTTATTGTATCCCTTAGTCTAAATTTTTATTTTTATTTTATTAAAAGAATAATCTAGGTTGTAGGCTACCCTTAGTTTTTGTAGTGGCATAAATAGTTGTTTTAACATGCACCATGGCACTCTACATGTTGAATTTATTATATTGTATTAATATTGTTTTAACAATCAAATAATTATAAGAACTAAATTACTAATATTCATATATGATATAATGATCATTCAAATACTTTAAACTTTTTTTTGAGATAATGACTTGTACAATTTACTATTATGAGTATTAATATAACTTAAAGTGAAGTGTAAGTGTCCTTACTATATGATTTGCTAAGAATATTTTCCACAAATGATAAGCTTATAAATAAATATTTATCTTAATATAAACATGTTTGCTTGTTCTATGCAATGGGACAAAGCTTTGTGCATAGTTTCAACATAATATTGGCAGAAGTGTGTATTTCAATAGCTTTGTGCATATATATGGTACATATAGATGTGAAATTATTTTTTAATAATACTATATATTAGCATTTACATGTAGATTTAGAGATTTTTGTGAACTTAAATTATTGGTAACAACTATGGATAATTTTTCATAATGCCAAATATGGTTAATTTGAATGCTTACTTAGGGAGCAAACCAATATCTTTCGTAATGATTGAGGAGGATAATTTATAAAAATAAATATTATGGGATTAGTTATCTGTTATAATTGTGGAAGTTCTAGTTTTTTTTAAAAAAAAAAACATATAGGTTTTATTGATAACTCCATATGGATCATGGTCCCTAATATTTAAGCATAATTAACTTTTATGACAAAGTAATCTAATAGAGTTATTATTAAAGTGAACAAAAAATGATAAGTCATGGTCAATAATAATTATATCAATTCATTCAAAGTAATTGTAGACTACTGCTTTCATTTTTCACAATTCTTTTCCTTGGCCTCACAGCAAGTTTTATGGACGATTTCAAAACAGTATAAAATAAGTAATTAGAGAAGACAAATTAAATTGTAATTTTGGGATGACCAAATTTAGTACATTTTAAATTGTAATATGGGATTTAGTGAGATGACCACACCTTTAGTCTGCTCGTGGAGACGACGCGAAGCGTTGATCACTAACGTGGATGCTAGACATCGAGATGGCCACACCAATAGCATGGTCGCATGGCCTCCTTGCTTTGCTCGCAGTCCGGTGACCCGCTCATGCCGCGGTGCCTCTCGCAATCTGGTGACCCGTTCATGCCGCAGTGCCTCTTGCGGTCTATAACCATCTCGATCTTTTGGCTGTCGCGCACCCAACAATTCTCGAGGCCAAAACTACTTTGACACCTTCCAACGTTCATGCCTCTGTGCAAGACTATGAAGGTAGTAATAATGATCAGATTAGTATTCCTCACCCATCATGGAAGATGAACGGAAGCCATCACCCTTACGTACTTGATCCCTTGCGCATAGTCCTGATCGCCGGTCTTGGTCATGGCTCCTGGTCTTGATCGATGAAGATGAGTTTTGCAGCGCCAGGGACCACCGATGACGTGAAGCCATGGCCCCCTCCTCTCGTCAATGGAACAACATAGTTGCCAAGGCTGAATTAGAGGAGGTGCGGTTAAAATAATAGATCTCTAGATGGAACAACGTCGCCGCCGGGGATCATTAGAGGAGGTGTGTTTCAATTAAAATAATAGATTTATCTTCTTTCTTGCTTTTTTATCTAAGATATAACATAATGGCAGAGTGGGTAATTTCTAAAGAAAATAAAATAGATCTAATGATATAGATTAGTAGAGCCTATAGATTTAATGGCTAGATGTTTCTGATTAACGTGAGAATTTCCAGCATTTATATTTTTTTCTAGAGCATCTGATGAGAATTAACGTAGAGGCTTCGTTGGAGCCTCCAATTAGTAATAGTAAGATAACCCAAGTACGGAGTATGAAGTATGAACATGACTAGTTGAAAGTCCAGGTCAAATTGTACCTAACCTGCCTAGCTACGACCTTCTCCTCCTGCTACGCTGGTTGCTACCACCAATCTACTATAAATAGAGCTCTATCTTTAACAGAGATCATCAAAAAACCATCACATAAATAAAGCCAGCTCGTCGATCCCGGCAAGCAGCTCCAGCCACGGCCATGCTTTCATCAACATTTGTCTGTCTTCTGCGCAAGCTGCTGCGAGCATGGGATAAACTTCGAACCTGGGCGCGCTCCAAGGCTCTTTGCTTCGCATGGACTCCGAGAGAGGGCAAGGGCGGTCGTGGCGGACACATCCATTGATCACCATCCTACTACTCCTGCTTCTTCTGGGGCTGCCTGTGCTGCTACTGCTTCATCTTCAAGGGCACTGCGCAGGAGATGGCGGCAGGAGATCGATGCCTGGTGATGGCTTCTTGGTCCGGTGGAATCAAGTGCAGCAGGAAATGGAGCTAGCTGTTGCTACATTTTTATTTTTATTGTTAGTTATTATATTATTGTATAACTATACAAGGGAACTATCACGGTTGTGTACTAGTAGATACAAAAGTTATATGTTTCATCGTGAAATGTACTAGGCGTATACTTTTACTAGGAGTAACGTACCGATATATATTGCTTTCTTCATTTTTAAATGACAATAATTGGGAAAAATTTTATGATTTACTGTTTAAAAAATAGACTTTCATGGTTTGAGGGTCATTGTGCTTCTTCTGACATCAAATGATGCCCACAACAGTTGCTGCCCAAAAGCCTGCAAAGAGGTCGACCTGCCAACAATCTATGCGTCTGCCAAACAACTTCAAAAAAAGAAAACACGAGCTAAACCAGTAGGTAGTTGATTTGCTTTGGACTGTGATTTCGTAAGCGAATTGTTAAGAGGCAATATGCAACCGTCTGTCCGTCACATAATTAACATACCACCCAGCTCACGGCCTTACTCGACAATGATATATCAGAACCATGTTATGATGGCTCGAACTAATTACGGGGGTGTTTGTATCCATTAACTTGTGCCAAACTTTAACAATAAAGGCTAAAATATTTTAGTATGTCCTTTGATGTCAAAGTTTTTAGCCCAAATGTTTGGATTCCAGTGCTAAAAAACGGTGCCAAAAGTGAAGTGCTATGGTTTAGCACTTGGAACCAAATAGGGCCTAATTCTGTGCAAGAGACTTCAATGCCTAATCAGTAGGATTTCATACATTGCCCGAATCGTTAGGTTTATGATCCGTTGATGATATCATGATAGGACGACAAAGATGGTGTGGTCTAAGTAGTAGTGGTAGTAGTGTTTAGCACATTTGAATAGAATAATCACTTTTATAAAACATAGTAATCACTAAAATTTCTCTTTTAAAATTTAAATAAATATCAAACAATAATATTGTATTCTAAAGATTTATAGTTATGAAGTTATTTTTAGTTTTACAGATTTGGATGAAATCCAAGCATGTGGGAGACACTTGCGCAAGCTAGTCTCCAAAACTTGACTCAACTATGAAATAGTTTTATAGTCGACTAGTTCTTGCCTTGCCTCAGCACGGAAGGACTACCTCATATAGCAAAACTGCCATTTAGCTTCCATTCCCTTCTCGGCTCACAAGCCTATCCATCACCCCAAGTTCGTATCCAGGGCCCCGCGCCATCACTTTGCCTTGCCTAGGAATGAAAAAAGTCTACTTTTCCTCCTCCAATTTTCATGAAACCACGCCGTCACTTTGCCTTGCCTAGGAATGAAAAAAGTCTACTTTTTCTCTTCCAATTTTCATGAAAGTATGTTTTTCCTCCCTCAACTTCAAAACCGGGCAAATCACCTTCTTCAACTTTTCAACCATGCATTTTATCTCTCTAAAGCGGTTTTGAAGGCGGTTTTGCTACAGTGAATGGTGGTTTTTCTATTGCAACGATGATTTGTCTTTTTCTTTTTCCCTAGGATGACTTTCGTGAAAGCGATGTTTCATGAAAGTTGGGGAAGGAAAAGTGAACTTTGGACGTAGCAATTGATCAATGTGTATTGCTTTTGAGCCATTTTAAAAGTGGTGAATGTGGTTAAGACCAATCAGTACTATTGACAAAGGTGGGCCAATGTGTAGACTGCCCGGCTGGCCTTGACCCGAAACCACATAAGGGGTCTTGCTTCTTATTATACCAATCGTCACTACATTGTCGACTGTCAATTTTGTACACGTACGTCGCTATTATGTGTTTTTCCATGTAGTTTTAGGTGGTACTGGCACACTTTTTGGAGCTAGATCATCACTACAATGATATCAAAGTTTTCCCTTAGCGACATAATGAGTACATCAAGAACTAATGTCGGACTCGAGCAAAACACGACAATATGGAACATGCATACCTGCTCTTGCACTTGCACAGTCCGAAAAAATCCGAGTTGATTTCTACGATCCAAATGTGTTTAGGACAGAGCTTCTCAAATATTTTTTTTTTATTTCACATGTTTTAAGATCCATTTTATAAAAATAAATAAATAGTTTATAGTGTCATACTTCTAAGAGGCTCAACATTGACTTGTACAATGGTAACAATTCCCTAGAAGTTTGGGTACTGGAACAAAACATACACACCGTAGAGCTATGTACCACACACACACGTATGGAGCTATATTTGTATTTGTATTGAAGATATTATTATGCTTATGTATCATCATGTTATGATATCAAGCTATCTTTTACCTTCTAACGTTAAATTTTATTTAGTTAGGCTTAAAAAGTACGGAGTCAAAACCTGAAAATTCTATGATCAGTCCCACCGAGAACTCTACACCTCCACAATCTGGGAAGAGACAGAAAACATTATCTGATAAAGATGGTGGCCAAAGTGATGATGCATCAAAGAAAGTAATTAGCCATCCATAAGAATACAAAAGTGATTGTAGATCTTAAATTTGAAATTCAAATTTGTAAACGATCACAGATATTATGGAGAAACTTCCTAATAAAAATTATAGATCTTGAAAATTATGAAATTTTGTAGTTGACAACTTTTTCATTTGAATGTGTTTAGTGCCTAACAAGTAATTTGCACTCTCAATTTTGTATAATATGTAGGGAACCAGTAAGGAATCTAGACACAAATGACAGTGTGGTGTAGTGGTAGAGTAGGGAACATATGAGGGAGAAGTCATGGGTTTGAATCTAGCCGGCCGCATTAGCCGTGGAATTTTGCGTGAAAAATGTTGGTGGGGGCCTCTACCAATTTTTTTTTTTTTTGTTATTTATTCCTTTTTTTTTATTTATATTTTGTCAAGTATTTTTCTTTGTCGTGTGTTTCTCAGCACTCGGCAAGGCTTTTGCCAGTGCCCAACAAAAGACACTCAACAAAGAGACCTTTGCCGTCATTTTTTTGTTGAGTGCTCTTTGCCGTGGGTGGCACTCGAGAAAGCCTTTACCGAGTCTACAAGGGGCTTTGCTGAGTGCCACGGGCACTCGCCAAAGAGCCTGACTCCAATAGTGAGCAAACGAGATGAACAGAGTGCAAGCCATCTCCCAATTGTACCAACGAAACCATCAAAACCATGAAAGCGTGTATTGGGGAAGGAAATTGAAGCCTTTATTGCTTAACATGGTAAATGTCAGAAATGGAGACTTGTTTCAACAAAAAGAAGAAGTATGAAGAAATTTGAGAGCAAGCTCTAAAGGATCCTTTTGTCTGTGAAAAGCATGTGAGCGGAAGCCTGATGTGACATGCCATGACCCAGCAGATATATCTCATGACTGCGGTAAACTTTGGCAATTGATAAACCTAACATCGCACAGACCCTCAAGGGGATAGGAAAGGTCGATTAAGATAAGAAGTGAAGGAAGCACCAAATCTGCTGATGTGTGAGTATCATTTTTCTCGCTGAACCTTAAATCTTCCTATTTTTGATTGCTTATCTCTTAGCAAGTGGCATTGTAGCTGTTACATATGTCCAATCTTATGAACTCGTATACATACTTTTGTGCTATCTGTTGTATTTCTTATAGCTGACGTCTAACATTCTACCTATGATCTAATCTCCATAGCAACAACAAATGAATAACGTAAATCTAAGTTCTAATTGTTTAAAGAAATGGGAAAATTGGTGTTTTTGTTTAATATCATACAAAACAGTTCTCCTTCAATATATTTAATTTATACCTACCGCTAGTGTTGTTTACTGTAGCCAATTGCCCATATTGATATTAATATCAGGCTGCATGGTGTTCTAGCACTAGCATCTTGGATAAATGTGGTAGTGGACACATTAACATTGTATTTGTGCTTTCAGGTACTATTTTGGTCCCCTATAAGAACACAACTGAGATCAACCAAGGAAGTGGAGAAGTATTGAAAGGTCCCTTGTGGTTTTTGGTAATTGAGTGTCAACATTAGGTGAACTAATATGTGTGATTAAGATAATACACAGGAGATTAGTTCACACGTGATAATGCAATGAAGGAGCTTATTGCATATGAGACATGACATGGAGTCATGTGACCAAGGTGGTGAAGATCAAGACAAGGCTTGGCTTGATGGACCGGTTGCAAGTGTGAAGGGCAAGTCGAGGGACTTGGCGCCGAAGGACCGACACAACGGTGAAGAGCAAGTGAGGTCAAGATCGATGGACCAAGAAGGTCATGTGATGATATGAAATGGATCATATCATTCTTGATCGTGTTGGTGCATGTGTTGCATCGGCACTTGAAGATGGAGCGGAATGGAAATGCGCAAGGCAAAGGTATAACCTATAGGGCATTTCTTTTCGCCGGTCATGAGGAGCTTAGAGAAGTTTATGACCGGGTTTAGGATAGATGGCCGTACTATTAAGAGGGGCAAACTTGTTTGCATATCGGTCATCTGGTGTCATTTGAGCGATCTAACTTTGCGATGTGTTAGGATCGAGTGGCGTGGTAAGAGCTAACCCGTCCTTTGAAATGATTGTGAAAATGCTAACACACATGCACATGGTGATGTACACTTGGTGGTGTTGGCACGTTTGCAAAGGCGGTGGTTGTATGCAGGGTTGAGTTGGGTTTGGGAACCGCTCGTCCTCCCGCCGAGCTTGCGAGGCGGGATTTGGCGCTTTCGAGAAAATGAGATGCATATTTTCTATTGCGCCGGATGCATCGTGGTGGTAAAAACATGCTAACCCTCGTGCTCAAGTTGGTATACTTGTTGGGTAGCATGTCGAAGCAAAGGCGACGGAGAAACGACGAAGATCTCGCGAGAAATGGCCCGGCGACGACGCGCTGGCCGGACGCCAGACCGAAGCTGCTCACCGACCGGACGCTTCCGGTGGGTCGCGTCTGGCGCAGAGAACATGTTTTTCGGCTTCCAGGCGCGAGGCCGGCCGGACGCGGTGGCCGGACGCTTCGGTGTTGACCGAAACTGTGGCCGGACGCATGCCTTTCATCGCTACCGTGGGGCCGCTGGCTCGCATCTTTGTGACCGGACGCGTGGTAGTGGTGACCGACGCTGGACCGACCGCCGGTGAGTCCGGTCAATCGCGTCCGTCAACTCGCTAAAACCGTGGTTTGAAGCACCAACGGCTCTATTTGGCTTGGGGGCTATAAATAGAGGGTGTGTTCGGCCATGGCAGGTGCTTAGCACCTTGGGGACTTTGTGTCCATGCTTGAGAGTTCTTGAGAGCCCTCCCACTCACATATGCTTGATATCGTTCATCCGATTGAGTGAGAGATCGATTTCTTGTGTGTTGCGTTGAGAGATCGCATTCGTGGCACTAGGTGATCGTGTTGCAAGCCGGTGTGCTTGTTTCTCTTGGAGGTTGCCACCTCCTAGATGGCTCGGTGGCAAGAGACTTCGTGAAGCACGCAAGGAAGCTTGTGCGGTGCTCCGAAGAAGAGATTGTGAGAGGTTCGTGCTCACCTCGCGGGGATCGTGAAGAGCAACTCTAGTGGAGCGTGTCATTGAGCTACCACACTTGTGTGTGGGTTCACACGGTACCCTCTGAGGGATTGGCTAGAGGACTCACACTGTGTGAGGGACTCGATCGAGCTCCCACTGTGGGATTTGGCACTGGCCATTAAGCTTGAGGATCATCACTGGGTGATTCGCCAAACCATGGAACCACCAAGGTGTCGGTCGACACAACGAGGAGTAGGGGGAAGTTGGCAAGCTTCCCGAGACCTCGGTAAAAAATCACCGGTGTCATCTTGTGTCCACACTTCGTAGTGGTTTGCAATCTCTTCATCACAAGCTTTGTTCTTACTTCTTATATATATTGTGCTTGTGCTTGAGTAGAGTAGTTGTAACTATCTTGCTTGTGTAGCTTGTTTAGTTACCTTGCTTAGCTTGTGTAGCTAGGAAATTTGAGCCTTTGGGTTAGGTGTGTGTCGCCTTGTCCATTGTGCATCTAGTGAGCTTAGGGGCTTTGTGCTTGCGATTACTAGAATTGTGTAGGAGCTCACCCGTGCTTGAAGTACTAGTGCTTCGGTTTGTGTGACCTTGCATTAGAATTGATTAGGAGCTCAAGCTAGGCTTGTCACCTCACTCTTATTGTGTAGGATCTTTTGTGAGGTGATTTAGAGTCTTAGTTAGAGGGGTGAAGTCTTGGCTAGACCGATAAGTTTAATTCGCATTAGTTTGGGGGTTAGCCGGTGCGATTAGTTTTTAAAAGGGACTATTCACCCCCTCTAGTCCCCATCTCTGTCACGCCCCACTTTTAATGGGTCGTTAATCACACGTGTTTGCGCCAGGATCACGCCACAAACACGCCTGTTAGTCACAGATATTGGTATACAGAAATAATAATAATCCGAGCTTAATAAATATAGGATAGAAAGGGCTTACAGTGGCGACGAATGGTCACCAAATTGGGTTACAATATCAGAGTTGGCCAACCGAGAAGCGGTGGATTAACTATGACACTGCCCGTACTCCACAAGCAGACTTGTGCATGGATGAATTCTGGGCTTCAACGTCCTTCTCTTAAGCAAACATCTTGCGAACTCCTACGATACGCTGGTCCTCTACTTGTCGTCGATCTTACCTTCACATGTGCCGATATCTGTAAAAATAGAGGGGTGAGTACAAACGTACTCAGTAAGTCCCAACCAGGGGGTTGTAATTATTAAGGGTTTGGGCCCTAGCAGAGTCTCTAAAACTGCTCTCGCTAGTTCCCGGATTATGTCGTATCATCACTGTCATGGCACCACAGGTTAGTCATCATCAATGTATATCTAATCATAGATGTTCATGCCTAGCACTTGCCCATTCCAAGGACGTGGCTATTCGAATAGATTTGGTAAACTCTGCAGAGGTTGTACACTTTCCCCACACGATAGGCGTAGTCTCTACCACCGTCATGGCTTCGACAAGCCTAACGAGATCCCGTACCCGCTCGGGTGCTACCCTAGGTTTCGGTGTAATCCTACCACGACTTCTCGGGGGTTGGAAATGGGAAGGTCACCTAGCATCCCATTAGCACACAAAGATTGCGGAAGATCACTTTCAAAGCATCCGCCAACTCAATAATTTGTATACGATAATAACATTGCGCCAAAAGTTTTACGTGGAGGATCAGCAACCACGCCAACCCGACCTCGGAAGATCACCTAGCATCCGAGTCAGCTCCCGATAGATCATTGCCTACGCCGGCCACCTTGGATCGATATTATACCTTAACCCCGGCGGGGGTGTGGAATCAAGCCGCCCCATCCCGCCGTGTGGTCGACGCGCATAATCAAACTAGGTAGAAGGTCCATGACCCGGTCCTTAGGGAGCGAGCCCTCCA
Organism: Hyparrhenia diplandra; assembly: GCA_015847255.1. Lineage (NCBI taxonomy): Eukaryota > Viridiplantae > Streptophyta > Magnoliopsida > Poales > Poaceae > Hyparrhenia > Hyparrhenia diplandra. The sequence continues at coordinate 48,706 of JADLZK010005761.1, forward strand.
AGACAGGAAACCCTCACTAGGCGAAACCTGCCGAGACGATCCATCCCACATGGATCGCCCCAAACTCGCTTTTTGTTGATTAAGCCAAATTCTTAAACCAGGTTATATTAATGACAAAGCCTAGCGAAGCCCCACGCACATAGCCCATGAGTACTCCCGCACGGCTTGCCATGGTTATACTTATCTTAACATCTTATTAATTATAGGAATTATTAGGTCAGGTTAAGGGGGTAAGGACTTGCCTGGGAGGTTCTTACGAATCGGCACGGCTGAAGATCTCTTGTTTGGTTTTGGATAATTAGTGACACCTAAGGACTAATCTCTCGATGCTAAGTGTTTGACTAGATTGGAGATTGGTCGTGCCGGAGTTGGTGCATTGTGATCATGGAGGATGGATCGAGGTGATCCAAAATATGATCAAGGATGCAACTCGGTAGAGTTTCGGAGATCAATTGTCCCCAAGGCAAAGGTATAACCATAGGGCTTTTGATTTCACACCCAAGACACCATAGAGGGTGTGGGTGATTATAGGATCGATAAGCCATACTATAAAGAGGGGAAAACTTTCGTACATATCGATCCTCACGTGCCTTTAGGTTCAAGATTCATATGCATGCATTCTAACCTAAAGAGCTAACTCCGCGCTTGATGAAAATGTTTTCAAAATGCTAACACATGGTGTCGAGGTGTTCTTCGATGTGTCGGCAACAAGAAACAAGTGACGGAAGTCGGTTTGGAGCAAAGGCGAAGGAACGACGAAGAAACGACGAAAATTCGCGGCTCAGAGGCGACCGGACGCATGCACCGGAAGCACGACCGGAAGCATGCAAAATCGACCGGACGCACGGTGTGTGGTTTCGGTCAAAAGAACAGAGCATGTTTTCGTGGTCTATTTCGGGGGGAGTGACCGGACGCATGCACGGAAGCATGACCGGGACGCATGATTCCTCGACCGGACGCATGCGCAGGGGTTCTAAATTTGGCATGTTGGGTTTTGTCGGTTGTGACCGGACTCATGCATGAGTCCGGTCGGCGCGTCCGGTCGGCCCGCAGGAATTGCATGTTCCTTCCCAACGGCTCCATTTTTAGGTGGAGCCTATTTATACCCCTTTGGCCGGCCATTGCTCTTCCTCTTGGTCATTTGAATCACTCCTTACACCCTAGAGCAAGCAAGCAAGCCTCCCTCTCTCTCATTCTTGACTTGAGCTTCATTCTTGAGAGAAGAGTTGATCCAAGTGCATTGCATCGAGTTCTTGCATCTAGAGGCACTTGGGGATCGTTGTGAGATGGTGGATTTCCCGTTTCTCTTGGAGACACCGCTCCTAGCCGGCTTGGTGGATTGGTGGAGGCGTTGGCAAGAAGAGGTGATTGTTTCTTGGCCACCTCCGGTTGATTTGTGAGAGGATTACGCACTCCTCGTCGGGAAGACAAAGTGCAAGGAATACATTGCTCGTGCTTTGGGTTACCTCACTTGTGAGTGGTGTGTTGAGGCTAGCAAGGGCACCGCCTAGCTCAAACACCATCCTTGTGTTGGTCGGCACAACCGGAGAGTAACTTGTCGGTGTACAAGCGAACTCCGGGTGAACAAATCGACTTGTTCATTGTCTCGGTGTTTGGATCATCACCTTTGAGTGATTGATTATTCTTGTTCCCGGTGATTGGTTGACATCCTCTACACGGCGGTATATCTAGCTTGCTCTCTTGCATTACTTTCCTAGTTTACTTTGAGTAGAGAGCTAGCACTTGCTTTGTGTAGTTGTTCTTGCTAGCATAAGGACCACATTAGGATTGCTCATTAGCTAGAGTAGTGACATAGACCTTGAGTGGACTAGAGATCATAGAAATATTTAGTCTTGTCACTAGAAGGCTTGCAAGACCACTAGAGCTAGTGCAAACCGCTTTACGCCGTGTTTTATACTAATTGGTTTGTTTAGTTGAGCTTGTAGAAAATTTTTATAGGCTATTCACCCCCCCCTCTAGCTATCTAGGACCTTACAACGGCGTCGAACGTCTCTAGTTTTCCTCGGACAGAAAACTCCTATCGGATCATCGGAAACTACCTCGGGTACTTCGAAAGACCTAGCTCGAACTATGGCATACAAAATAAATATGGAACATTATGGTGGCAATGGGTTAGATGCATAGAGCTAGATTTTAGATGAATTATGGAAGTCGTTTCACGCGAAACGGAGTTAATTTGGATGAGATATGGAACTAATTAAATCATCAGGGTAATATTATAATATAATTTTATCATTAATAAAATTGGAACTAATTACATGATAAAATTCTATAAATCAAATAATGAATTTACAAATTTTCTGGGAATTTTTCTGACACGGGAAAGTATACTTTTAACATCCTGTGTACACTTCTCGGGTGGACATAGCAATTTACGAGTGTACACGGAAATGTCCCTACACACGTGGGTGCCACGTGGGTCCAGGTCGACGCCACTGTGGATGCCACGTGGGCCTACATGGCAGAGCTGTGGGCCGTGGGTCCATCCTGCGTGGCACCGTGACGGCAGTAACGGTGTACCACGTGGCGGCTCCCCACCGGCCGACCTTGGATGCCGTGGACGGTGGGGAACGGCGACAACGGGAATGGGATCCAACTCGTCGGCGTGTTCGTGCGGTGGAGGGTCGCCGGTTGGCCGGAGCTTGGCGGCTCCACTCCGTAGCTCGCCGCGGCATGCTTGGCGGATTCCCATCGCCTCCCCGACCTTGGTGGCGTGCCCGGAGGTGGGGTCGACGAACAGCCCGCGACGGCGGCTCGGGCGGCGTCCGGCGGCGGCGTCACTCGAGTAGGACCCTACACAGCACCATAACAAGGGCAAAAAGAGGGGAAACGAACGAGGAGGCCATGAGCAACCTATTGGACTCACCGGTTTGGGCGAGGCAAATAAATCGGCCGGAACGGCAAGACCTAGTCGCCGGCGGCGGCGGATCCCGACTTGGGGCAACTCGATTCCTCGCGCGCATGAGGGGAGAGGGGAAATGGTGGGGGGAGATGGCGTGTTCAGGTCCTCGCGAGCTCGGGAGGGGTGGGACGGGTCGATTGCGTTGTCGGCCTAGCCTATTTATAGGCCGGCGGGGAGGGTTGCCGCCCGACGAGATATTTTTCTCGCCGCCGGATCTTTTTCCGACACCGCCGCTGCCGGGTTGTAGTCTCCAACGGAGTCCGGTGTGCTCAAGCTGTCCTTTCGTGTGCCACGTGCTCCGCGCGGCGGTGCGTCGTCGGGTCACATCTCCTACTGAGAGGAGATTGTCGTCCGCCATGGTGGCGGGGCTCGCCCAAGGTCGACGACGCCGTGCCGATTGACGGGGCCTTCGCGGCGCTGCGTGGTGTTATCACGGACAGCTGTCCCGGTCCGCTGTGCCTTCGTCTTCGTCAATAGCTCCAGGCGCGGACGACTTGTCGCGGCGGTCATGGCGGCACGGCAGCAGCGCCGGGCGCGATCGTGCTCGTTGACGCCTTCGGTGAGAGCCGGTGCTGGCGCCGTGCCCGTGGACTCGGTGAAGGGTGACAAGACGCCCCGACAAGCACGGTTTGCAAGGCTCCTGTGGCGCTCGTCCACGCGCTTGGCGGAGCTGGGACTCGGTGTCGCTCTCGGCACGTCGCGGCGGATGGAGGAAGACGATGGTGTGGGGCCCGATCGCCGACGAGGGAGGAGAGTAGGAGGGCTAGGCCTGGTGGGCTTGTAGATTGGGCCGGTTGATGCTGCGATCGAGTGGGCCGCCTGCTCTGGGGAAGTGGGGAAAGAGAGAAGGAGGAGGGAAGGCGCCTGATGGGCCAGAAAGAGGAGGAGGGAGGAAATTGAGCCCGAGAGCTCATCTGATTTCCTTTCACCTTTTCTATTTTCTTCTTCTTTACCCTCTTCTTATTTCCCTTCTCTATTTTGTGTGTGTAAACATATATGGTAAATATTTATACAAGCACTCTAATATATCCTCATGATTTCTCATTCATGAAAATATTTATTTAATTGTACTTGTATAAATATGTGTATATATTTATGTGCACACATATTTTCCCGATCACTCGTTATTTCATGTGTAATATATATATTATAAATATTTATACAAGCACCTTTATATTCCCATAACATGATGTGTCGAGAATATTTATTTATTGTGCTCATAAAAATATTCACATATATATATTTGGCACACACGTGTTTTGGTATTTTATTCCCGAGAGAAAGTTTGTAAATCATTCTCATGCGATATTCTTCCATAATGAAAATCTAGAACTTACCTTGCATCCTTGGTCACCATAATCTCAACAAGCAACAAGCAAGGTTTCCTATTTTCTAGATGATGGGAGTTTGAATGCAGGTTTTCGAAAACAGGGTTTCGGTTTAGCGGGAAAAATAAATCAAGTTTTAGTTGTAATTAGAAAAGTTCAAATTTTTAGTGAATTTTAAAATGATACAAAAACACGGGTGTTACAATCTCGACCCTTCAGAATGTGCCGCACAGGGTGTAAATTTAACTCATTTTTCAGTCATCACACTTGCACCACTACAAAAGGACTATGTTAGGAAGCGTTCCCAGACAAGCCGAAGTGTTGTTACACCAACAGGGTGAACTAAGCTTCTCCCACTATCATAAGGTAATGTACAATACACAAACTGAGCATCCTACATTTAATGTTTTCTAGTCTCTCCCTTTTCATTTCTCCTATGTTTCCGGTGCTTGGTTTGTTGTTTGTTGTTCACGCAACATCTATTTTTTTTTCATTGTTTGACTGTATAAAATTATGAATTATCTCATGTGAGTTGTCCTTTTAGTTGTATTAGTTGGTTGTCTAAGATTGTTGCCTCTGAAATATAGCGACCTCATGGCATGTTTGTGATGTGCCTATTGCTGCATGGTTAGATTGACATCTTTCCAAGTGGATAGCAGCTATCCAGATGTTTGTATTTTCTAGTAACGACCGAAGTTACTCAACAATTGGTTGATGTGTCACCGATTCTGCACATTTGTGTTGCACCTACATCCATACAATCGCAGTTGTGCCTGGAACACTTATTTTGACACTCCACAATATAGATATGAAGGACCAAAAAGGTGACTTGAGGGGGGAGGGTGAATAGGAGCCTCGAAAAATTCTTTCGAATTGTCGAACTTGTAACTCTCACGTCCCCTCAAAAGCAAACCACACATGCACATGGAAGATCATGACCTAGGTAACTAGGTGGATGCGCTAGAAGATGTTCTAGACGCACAGCGGATCAACTGGAATGAGATCGGCACAAGACCGAGCGGAACCAAACAAAAAAAGCTCAACACGCAAGTTGGCGGACTGTCCGCGATATGGATCTGGACTGTCCGCCGGCCAAAAACTCAGAAAACACTCATTCGGACAGAGCTGCTGGACTCAACCAAAAACCCACGACGGACTGTCTGCCATTTGAAAGTCGGACTGTCTGCCATTTGAAAGTCGGACTGTCCGCCTGCAAAAGTTCTAGAAACATACGGAACGGGAAACCTGCTGGAACCGAGCGAAGCTTGAACGTCAGACTGTACGCACTCAGGGCCGGACTGTCCGCTTTTGAAAATCCAAAAACACGAACTTCACTGCACCCTTGCTGCTGCCTGTAGCCAAGAGGGTCGAGACTGTCTAGACTGAAAGGTCGGACTATCCGGGGGTCCATGTGGCAAAGAGGAAAACAAAGTCGAGCTTGATCTGACCAGAGCCCGACAGCCGGACTGTCTGCGCCTGTCTGGTGACGCACGAACAGAAGCACCGCCGACGGTGATTTCTCCCAAAAACCGATCCAAGGTCGATCAACACTGAATCTCAGATCACAAAATTAAATCTAGATGATCTAGACATGTAGGTGACCAAATACCCTAAAGGAATTCTTCATTTGACTGGTGAATCACTAGGAATTTCAGATCATAGGAAAAACAGGTTTTTTGACACAAGAACACAAAATCGCTTGAATCCATGGACACAAGAGGATTCAACCAGATTCCTTTGGTGAATCACTTAGGTTCTTGGTCACGAACGAATTGCAGCAACAAGAATCACGAGAAAAGGACCACAAACGAAGAATCGAGCATTAGAAGAGAGGAGGAGAAAAAGGCTACGAAAATAGAACACAGTACACAAAAACTCAGAGCAAAATCACAACATAGGTGAATCAATCTGACCCCAAAAGCCAGAGGGCATGCACACACTGAGGGGTGTGCTTCCTACGAACAAGATCACAAAATAGTTGTCTAGAACTCTCCCACTCAGTGCAACTACAGACTGGGAAACCCTAACTGAAACTGAAAACTAGAGAGGCAACTTGAGATGGAGGGCTGCCCTCTCTATTTATAGTCTTGGTCACACTAACCATCCTACCCCTACTGATACAATTACCGAAACCACTTAGCCAGGGGCATAATGGTCGGACATGGATATCTTGTGATCCGATGGCCACCGCGCCTCCTCAACTGTAGCATTGGTCCACGCAATCTCCCAAAAGCCGCCACGTGCCATCCTTCCATCCACCAGAACATTCGCCCGGGTTTTGTGACCCAAACCCGCGAAACCTGCCACCGATTGTTTTGAAGCCCAAACCACCAAACCCGCACCCGTGGTTTTGAGGCCCAAACCACGAAACCGCCATCGGTGGTTTTGAGGTCCAAACCACCAAACCTCCAACGCATGCCACCGGTCTTGACTGCTCGAGTCGCCAAGTCATCTAAGCCGCCTGCTCTACTTGCACGCTCGTTGTCTTGACCCGATCAACATGGTCCCTCCGCGTTTTCTTGCATTCGTTGATGTCCAAGATGTCAGCCACCATGGCTAGCCACCCAGCGATCTGGTCCCTCGGTCCAAGCCTCACGTTCATCCTTCACCTCCGCGGTCCATCGGCCTGGCACGTCCTCCTTGGACCCGTCACCACGCCGTCAGCTACCATCTCCGAGCTCCACACCTGTACATCACAAACCAAGAGATACGTCTTCGACACACTCCACGTGTTCCGGTGAACATAGCCAATGCATAAAAAATAAAGACAAATAGAACTAAAATGTTGATTGTTGACAATCACACAACTAAACACATTTGATCTAAATCAACCATGTGTTCGCAAGATATAGACGTTTATATGGTGGAGCGAGAGGACATAAGTTTCATAGGCATTTTGTCCTCGCTCCATATAGCTCGTTTCTCTACTAGTGAGACATTTTGTCCTCACTCCAAACATATATATGGCTTCTAACATGGGCCGGTATTTCAACATCAATTGAAGCATGCTCGTTATTCTCATCTGATCCCATGTTTTGTTTCTTGGTTCAGTGCAACCCATCTCCTTGGTGCCTCCAGTGGCAGATGACAAGGACCTACTAGAGAACAACATGCAGCTAGATGGCCCTCTACAATGGAGATCAGACTCAAGTGGTGCAGCCGTCGTCTAAACCGCTAGAGCCAGAGAGCCTGCTGCCTGCACCGGCCAGCGGCTTAAGCCCCAACCCGCCTTGGTCATCTACAAGGTTTAAGATTTGGTATTGTTGGTCATCTATCTACTGTCGCCATGGTTACAGTGTTTAACTATGTGTTTATTACAGTGTTTAACTTTATGTGTTTGTCGTGGATGCTTGCAAGTTACAGTGTTCTTTTCTATATAAGAGTTAAAGTGTTCATTGACACGTGTCACACACACATAAGTGTCACGAGCACACACACAAGTTGGCACCAACAAAGCAAAGTAATAGCATATATCGGTCGTGATTAAATTTGTGCATGTGAGAAGTTTAGGGGATATCAATTGTTGTGATTGTGTGGATGCATATGTGCGTGAGTTCTCTGCCTGTCTGCAGAATACCGCCGTTTAGGTCAGTTGTTGGAGGCTGTTACAAGATAGGCAAAGCACTGTGAAAGACAAATTTTGTGTTTTGGGACTCCTGTTGGAGACAGTCTTACTGAGTGTATAAGGGGATTTGTCGAGTGCCACGGGCACTCGCCAAACAGCCTGAGTTTGGTAGTGAGGGGACGACATGAACACAGTGCAAGCCATCTCCCAATTGTACTAGCGAAACCATCAAAACCACAAAAGTGTGTATTGGGAAAGGAAATTGAAGCCTTTACTGCTCAATGTGGTAAATGTCAGAAATGGAGACCTGTTTCAACAAAAGAGAAGTATGAAGAAATTCGAGAGCAAGCTCTAAAGGATCCTTTTGTCTGTGAAAAAGCCCGTGAGTGGAAGCCTAATGTGACATGCCATGAACCAATAGATATATCTCATGACAGCGCTAAGCTCTGGCAATTGAGAAACCTAACATCGCACGGACCCCTCAAGGATAGGAAAGGTCGGTTAAGATAAGAAGTGAAGGAAGCACCAAATTTGCTGATGTGTGAGTAACATTTTTCTCACTGAACCTTAAATCCTTCCTATTTTGATTGCTTATCTCTTAGCATGCATGTGGCATTGTAGTTGTTACATATGTCCAATCTTATGAACTTGTATGCATGCTTTTGTACTATCTGTTGTAATTCTTATAGCTGACGTCTAACATTCTAACCTCTGATCTAAGCACCATAGCAACAACCAAATGAAGAAAGAAAAATCTTAGTTCTAATTGTTTAAAGAAATGGGAAAAATTGGTGTTTTAGTTTAATATCATACAAAACAGTTCTCCTTCAATATATTTATACCTATACAACTAGTGTTGTTTACTGTAGCCAATCACCCATATTGATATTAATATCATGCTGCATGGTGTTCTAGCACTAGCATCTTGGATAAATATGGTAGTGCACATTGTATTCATGCTTTCAGGTACTATTGGTTCCCTATAGAAACACAACTGAGAACAAACAAGAAAGTGGAGAAGTATGTCAAATTCTTTTGGTCAACTCTTGCTTCAATCTCTTCACTTAAAAGCATATTGTTGCTCAAGTTCAGTATTACCTGCATTTAGTTGTCTGATCGAATTTTTTCTCTAATTCTTTGAACTCCAAGCTTGGATAGGTACCTTGAAGAGCATCCAGAATGTGCTGCACATGGTGGAAATTCATCTCATTTTTCATTCAACTCACCTGCACCACTACAAAAGGACTATGTTAGGAAGCATTCCCAGACAAGCCAAAGCAGTGTTACACCAACAGGGTCAACTAGGCTTCTCCCATTGGTGGAAGGCAATGTACATTACATAAATTTAGCATTCTACATTTAAAGTTTTCTAGTCTCCCTTTTCACTTCTCCTATGTTTCTGGTGCTTTACTTTTTTTTTATTCTTCAGGCAACATCTATTTTTTCCATTGTTTGACTATAAAAAATTATGAATTATCTCATGTGAGTTGTCCTTATAGCTGTATTAGTTAGTTGTCTAAGATTGTTGCCTCTGAAATATAGCAACCTCGTGGCATGTTTGGGATGTGCCTATTGCTGCATGGTTAGATTGACATCTTTTCAAGTGGATAGTAGTTATCCAGATGTGTATTTTCTAGTAAGAACCAAAGTTACTCAACAATTGGTTGATGTGTCATAGATTCTGCACATTTGTGTTGCAGCCACATCCATACAATCGGCTGTTCATATTACAGTTGTGCCTGGGACACTTATGTCTTCGCTCCAACCATATAGACATTTTGTCCTCTCTCCAAACATATGGCTTCTAACCCAAGTTTTAAATGTCCGGCTATAGCTGCCGCTATAGCCGGAGATAGCTGCTGGAGAAAAGTACAGCTAGGAGAAACAACTTTTAGCACTAAACAATCGTCGGCGCTAATAGTCGGAGATAGCCGCTAATTAGTGGCCAATTTATCCAGCTAAACGCTTGATTGACCTTGCAGCCCACGAAACAGAAGCCCACGAAGGCCCAAAATGGTAACGTCCGTGGCTCAGTTCTAGTTTTACGGATGTCTGAATGCGAGATAGTTGTAAATCTGCTATTCAGAGAATTAGATATGGATCACTTCATAATTGTTATGCCAAAGTTCTATACTTTTTCTGTTATTTTGAAAAATCAGCTAAATGTGTTAGCTGGAGCTATATCCCGCTATAGCTTCTCTTAGCTGTTCTGGAGGACAGCAGCTAAGATGCTTAGCCGGAGATTTAAAACATAGCTTCTAACATGGGCTAGTATTTCGACATCAATTGAAGCATGCTCATTGTTCTCATCTGATCCCATGTTTTGTTTCTTGGTTCAGTGCAACCCATCTCCTGGGCGCCTCCAGCGGCAGATGACAACGACCAACTAGAGAACAACATACAGGCACAGCTAGCTGGCCCTCTACAATGGAGATCAGACTCAAGTGGCGCAGCCGTCGTCTAAACCGCTGGAGCCAGAGAGCCTGCCGCCTGCACCGGCCAGCGGCTTAAGCCCAAATTTGGTCATCTACAAGGTTTAAGATTTGGTATTATTGGTTATCTATCTACTGTCGCCATGGTTATAGTGTTTAACTTTATGTGTTTGTCCTGGAAGCTTGCAAGTTACGGTGTTCATTTTTATATAAGAGTTACAGTGTTCATTGACATGTGTCAGTGGCGAAGCTACGTGCACTCGACGGGGTCGTCCGACACCGACGACTTTGCCATCGTACGTGGCCAACACAAATTTTGGCCGTGCTAGACCCCGGTAAAAAATTGTTTAGACCCCGGCCGCCCGGCAGGCCAGCTGCTGAGCCCATTAGCAGCAATCCAATAATTATCTCTTGAGCCCATCGTATTTCCTTCCTAGTCAGCCTGGCGGCACGGCGCACGCCCACAAACGGGCGGCCCAGCAGCCCGGCCCACCTAGTGGCCCGCCTAACCATCATCGTCAACCTCCATCCAGCGCAGCTCGTCCCGTCGTTCCGCCCCGCCCCGCCACTCCGCCCCGCCCGCCGGCGCCAGTCCCTTCCCCCCTCCCCTTACTTCTTCTCCTAACCCTAACCTCGCCGACACCATGGCCGCTGCCCCGCCTCCGAGCTCCAGCAGCCATGGCGACCTTCAACTCCCCCCGCCCGACCCATACCCAGCCGGATGGGTCACTCCCCGCCCGGAGCTCGGCGGGGGGGGAGCCGCCGCCGCTGCCGTGTCGACGGTCGCGGCCAGGCCAGCCGGGCTCCTTCTATGGCTGGCGGAGGAATGGAGGGGAGGGAGGTCGCCGAGGCGGGAGCGCCGACCTAAAGCGGCGGCGCCCTAAAGCGACAGCGAGGTCCACGGCGAGGTCAACGGGCGCGACGAAGACGACGACGCCGCGATGAAGACGACGACCGAGCAGGCCTTGGGCTGGGCCGCCCACCACGCCCTGGTCGGCGCTGACGTTTCGCCCCGACTGGTCGGCACATAGTATTGGCGCCCACAAACCCAGCCTGCCTTTGATCTTCGACAGTTCGACTATTCATATTCTCGCTCAGTAAATAGCATATATCTGCATATATCGACAGTGTCACACACACACACTAGTGTCACGGGCACACACACAAGTTGGCACCAACAAAGCAAAGTAATAGCATATATCTGCCGTGATTAAATTTGTGCATGTCAGAAGTTTAGGGGATATCCATTGTTGTGATTGTGTGCATGCATATGTGCGTGAGTTCTCCGCCTGTCTGCGGAATACCACATCCTAGCTACTCTACAAGCTTCGATGCCTAGGCCAGCCCTAGAGGCCGCAAGTGGCCGGAGTGCGAACGCCTAATTTGTTGCTTGTTTTGCTGTGTCGACAGTGGATAAACAAAAATACTGGCTCTATTCGAAATTATAAATCGCTTTGATTTATTAGTATATTTATTTTACTACCCATGTAGATAAAGAATAATATGTCTAGAACCTATCAAAATGGATAAATAAAAAAAAATCAAAATAACTTAGGAGAACAAAGGCAGAAATTAAGTACCCAACTACGGGGTAAATGTGGTGTCTAACCGAAACTAATTAAGAAAAAAAAAATCTACTGTAGAGCACAAAACTAAACTACCACTAGGAAAACAATAAACTACTTTAGTAAGATGTGTACTTGGGGTTTTTATATTGTACGCTTATCTTACCCTCTTTGAGGCCTTAACTACCAAGAGTTTTATAATCTAAAGTCAATGCTATCTACTAGCCTAAACTAATCTACGAAGGTAAATGCCACACAAGCAAATGTGTTCTTGTGAAAGCAATAAACACGGTATTTGACGAGGCAAAGATGGACATGACAAAACTCCTAGAGACGATGCGATAGTATATCCCATGATATTAGTTGCCAACAGTCCCAACACGCAACCTCTACTTCATTTTGTAGCTCCACCGAAGTATACGCTTTAGATTACCAAGTCTTTTCTACACGAGACATCAACCAAAAAAAAAGGCTAGTGCCACGAGTGACGTGGATGCGGTTGCACCACCGTACCGCTCTTCCAAATCAACTTAACATGTCATCCACCAATTGAGCTTCTTCACATGAGAGATGAGGTCTTGTACACACAGACATACCACTGCTTCCACACCAAAGAATAAACGGTCACCGCTTCAAATTCCACCAAGCCTTCACCAAAAGATCACGAAAAACGTATTTGACTGGCACACCTTGTCGTATAATATCTGTCTAAGAGTGAGTTAACTATAAGTTAAGTTATAAGTTTATATTCAGTCGCTCTAGTGAAAAAAAACTTGTTTATTAGAATAAGAATTAACTTGGTCAAACCATAAAACTACACAAGCGACAGTACGTGAGATGATTGTTTGCAACAATAGACTAAAACATCGCTGCATGTATATATATGAAAAAAATACTCTCACTATTCCAAATGGTAAGTCATTCCAAGAATAGTTAAAGTATTTCAAGAGTTTGACCTAAATTATAGAGATAATTATAAAGATTTGTGATATTAAATGGATCTATGAAAATATAATTAACGAAGAATCTAATACATAGATGACTTCCTATATGTTATTATTATTATCTTATTATCATATAAATTTAGTTAAACTTGAAGATGTTTTGACTCTCCAAGATTCTTGGAATGAGTTACAATTTAGGATGCGGAGGGAATAGATAACATCCAAAATAATTTAACATACAAGAGACAGTGATGGGTTGCATTGTGAGAACCGGCCGGCCAGTGAGATGACATACGCGAACAAGCTTATGACCTGACTTATTCCTTGCAGCAGCTGGTTCTCTGTGTCTGAATGCTCGTGTGCAATCTCATTGCATGCATGCCGCTGGTTTTCAACTGATGATCATGCACACAAGCTTGACTTACCTCGTCGTACGTACGCTCCAAGCATACTCTACACCGATGCATGAATTATATATAAGCCGTGCCGTAGAATGCTCCAAAGCATACATGATTCATTCATCAGCACAAGATCGAGAGGAGTAGATCGAGGACAGAGCCTGAAATTAAGATCGACAACGACGAGCATATATGAGTGACATATAGCCATAGCCACACATGTACAACACAAACCAAGGGATACGTCTTCGACACACTCCACGTGTGCCAGTGAACATAGCCAAAGTATAAAGAGTAAAGGAAAACAAAAGTAAAATGTTGACTGTTGACAATTACACAATTAAACACATCTGATCTAAATCAACCATGTGTTCGCAAGATATAGACGTTTATTTGGTGGAGCGAGAGGACATAAGTGTCCCACGCATTTTGTCTTCACTCCACCATATAGCTCGTTTCTCTACTAGTGAGACATTTTGTCCTCACTCCAAACATATATATGGCTTCTAACATGGGCCGGTATTTCGACACGAATTGAAGCATGCTCGTTATTCTCATCAGATCCCATGTTTTGTTTCTTGGTTCAGTGCAACCCATCTCTTGGGCGCCTCCAGCGGCAGATGACAACGACCTACTAGAGAACAACATGCAGCTAGTTGGCCCTCTGGAATGGAGATCAGACTCAAGTGGTGCAGCCGTCGTCTAAACCAATGGAGCCAGAGAGCCTGCCGCCTGCACCGGCGAGCGGCTTAAGCCCAAACCCGCCTTGGTCATCTACAAGGTTTAAGATTTGTTATTGTTGGTCATCTATCTACTGTCGCCAAGGTTACAGTGTTTAACTTTATGTGTTTGTCGTGGATGCTTGCAAGTTACGTGTTCATTTTTATATAAGAGTTACAGTGTTCATTGACACGTGTCACGCACACACACTAGTGTCACGAGCACACACACAAGTTGGCACCAACAAAGCAAAGTAATAGCATATCTGCCGTGATTAAATTTGTGCATGTGAGAAGTGTGTAGGGGATATCCATTGCTGTGATTGTGTGCACGCATATGTGCGTATGTGAGTTCTCTGCCTGTCTGCGGAATACCACATCCTAGATACTCTACAAGCTTCGATGCCTAGGCCAGCCCTAGAGGCTGCAAGCGGCCGGAGATGTGAACGCCTAATATGTTGCTTGTTTTGCTGTGTCGACGGTGGATAAACAAAAATACTCGCTCTATTCCAAATTATAAATCGCTTTGATTTATTAGTATATTTATTTTACTACGCATGTAGATAAAGAATAATATGTCAAGAACATATCAAAATGGATGAATTAAAAAATCAAGGCTTGACGTAGGAGAAGAAAGATACATAGAAGAGAAATACCCAACTACGGGGGAAGTGTGGTGTCTAAACAGAAACTAAGGGGGAAAAAAATCTACTGCAGAGCACAAACTAAACTACCACTAGGAAAACAATAAACTACTTTAGTAAGATGTGTACTTGGGGTTTTTCTATTGTACGCTTATCTTACCCTCTTTGAGGCCTTAACTACCAAGAGTTTTATAATCTAAAGTCAATGCTATCTACTAGCCTAAACTAATCTACGAAGGTAAATGCCACACAAGCAAATGTTCTTGTGAAAGCAATAAACGCGGTATTTGATGAGGCAAAGATGGACATGGCAAAACTCCTAGAGACGATGCGATAGTATATCCCATGATATTAGTTGCCAACAGTCCCAACACGCAACCTCTACTTCATGCTGTAGCTCCAACGAAGTACGCTTTAGATTACCAAGTATTTTCGGGTTACGGTGTTAGATACGCTACACGAGTCATCAACCAAAAAAAAAGGCTAGTGCCACGAGTGACATGGATGCGGTTGCACCACCGTACCACTCTTCCAAATCAACTTAACATGTTGTCCACCAATTGAGGTTCTTCACATGAGAGATCAGGTCTTCTCGTACACACAGACATACCACTGCTTCCACACCAAAAATAAACGGTCATCGCCTCAAATTCCACCAAGCCTTCACCAAAAGATCAAAAAAAAAAAACGTATTTGACTGGCACACCTTGTCGTATAATATCTGTCTAAGACTAAGTTATAAGTTTATATTCAGTCGCTCTAGTGAAAAAAAAACTTGTTTATTAGAAAAAGAATTAACTTGGTCAAACCATGAAACTACACAAGCGACAGTACGTCATGATTGTTTGCAACAATAGACTAAAACATCGCTGCATGTATATATATATATATATATATATATATATATATATATATATATATATGAGAACTTAGAAGCTTCCCCCCCCCCGGCTCTGTCGGGCGACTGGGGGGCTCGCCCGCCGTCGCCCAACTCCACCCCCCCCCCCACCCCGCCCCCCGTCGCCCCCCTCCCCCGGCCTCCGCCACACCTGCTCGCGGCGGTAGCGGCCAGCGCCCGACCCCCCAAAAACAGGGACTCGCGCTGCTCCCCTTCTCTCTTCCTCCCTCCCCCCCCGCTCCTCCACCCCGGCGACCCGGCGGCCCGCTCGTCGGCGGCGAGGTGGTTCTCGCACCCTAGGGCGGATGCGCACCCTAGGGCCGGATATGCACCCCCGGGGCCCGGATACGCCCATCCTCCCCGGCGGACGCCGCTGCCCTACTCTAACCCGGCGGCGGTGTCGGCGTCTCCCGGCGGCGGCTGGACGGATCCGACCCCGCGTGGCGGATCGGGGCCTGGTTCCGCGATGGCTGCCTTCTTGGGCCTCGACTTGGTTACCGCCGCCGGCGGTCCGTCGACCGGCTCCTGCCCGGCCAATGCGGTTCCATTGCCAGGTTGGGCCCTGACAGGCGTCTGGGCTAGCGCATCGACGGGCTGACAGACGCGGACGACTACCGTGCGGTGGCGGTGACCTCCTTCTTCTTCGTCTCTGGTGGAGGTGCCACCGTGGTGGTGGGGCTGGGGTGGTCGGCGGGCGTGCGTTGGTGGCTTTGTGGTGAAGCTGCAGGCATGTGGTGCCACCTCACCGGCGTTGTAAGTATGTTTCATCGTGCAGGATGGGTCGAAAGACCTTGGTGCTCTCTCTAGCGCTGTCGGCGTCCGCGGACGTCGATCCCCTTCATGAAGGCGGCGCTTGATCATTATTGCAGTCCGCTCTGTGTGGTCACTCCGGTCGTCTTGCTACGCCTAGTTGAGCTTCAGTTTCCTCCTCACCTACGTATGTTTAGTTGGTGTTCGTTGTAGCCGTAGTCTTGGTCATTGGTTGTCGGTTCGGGTGGATGCTTTGCCGCCCGGTGTTCTTACGAGCTTGCGTTTCCGGTTATGCGCATGCTTTTGAGGTCGCAGATCTTTACGAGCCTATGTTTCGGTATGATTGCCGAGGTCACGGTCGTTACAAGCCTGCGTTTCCGGTGAGGCGTGCCGCCCGAGTGGTGTCGCGTCTCCGGCGGATGCTTTGCCGCCGTTGTGGTTGTCGTCTCTCCGGCGGATGCTTTGCTGCCGAGGTGGGTTTGGGACGGATGCTTTGCCGTCGGAGTGCTAGCAGATGCTTTGCCGCTGCTTATCTTCTACGGTTCCGTTCACTACTGGCTACATAGGTGTGGAGTCCTCTCTTTTGTATTGGGTCCGGCTAGCGGGGTTGTTAGGTGAAGGTCCCTCGCCGCTCGTGTTTCTTGCTTTTCGTTTGTGTTTGAGGGGCTTCTTTGGTAATCCTTGGATTACTTGCGAATCCTTTGTACTATCTATGTGTAGGTCTATTGATCATTCTCTCCTCTTAATGAAAAACGGGCTATACCCCCGGTCTCAAAAAAAATGTATATATATGAAAAAAAAATACTCTCTCCATTCCAAATGGTAAGTCATTTCAAAAATCTTAGAGAGTTAAAGCAGTTTGACCTAAATGGATCTATTATGAAAACATAATTAACAAAGAGTCCAATGATACTTAGTTGACTTTTTTATATGTTATCTAGGCAAACTTGAAGATGTTTTGATTCTCCAAGATTCTTGGAATGAGTTACAATTCGGGATGCGGAGGGAATAGATAACATCCAAAATAATTTAACATACAAGAGACAGTGATGGGTTGCATTGTGACGTGACTGTGATGTCGCATCTCAGCAACACCCGATGAATAGTCAGCACAAGATCAACAAAGCCAGCAGTTGGTTTTGAGAACCGGCCGGCCAGTGAGATGACATACGCGAACAAGCTTGACCTGACTTATTCCTTGCAGCAGCTGGTTCTCTGTGTCTGAATGCTTGTGTGCAATCTCATTTCATGCATGCCGGGTTTTCAACTGATGATCACGCACACAAGCTTGACTTACCTCGTCGTACGTACGTACGCTCCAAGCATACTCTACACCGATGCATGAATTATATATAGCCGTGCCGTAGAATGCCCCAAGCATACATGATTCATTCATCAGCACAAGATCGAGAGGAGTAGATCGAGGACAGAGCCTGAAATTAAGATCGACAACGACGAGCATAAGTGACATATAGCCATAGCCATATAGATTGCCGAGGCTCGATCGAGAGGCCAAGCTAGCCCTTCATCTCGATCTTAGCAGTGAGCAGTTGAGCACAAAGAAGAGCTGCTAGCCATGGCGCTGGCGTCGCATCGCTCATCCCTCCCGCTCCAGCTCCTGCGCTATGCGTCGTCGCACCTGGGCGCGCTCTACCACCGCCGCTGGCCGCCTTCCTCCCGCCTTCAGTTGAGCGCGGCCGCTTCTTCTTCGTATAAAGAAGCAGCAGGGACGAACGACGGCATCATCGCTGCCGCCGCGACGTATGCGCCGGTGGAGATGGACGACGCTGTGCCTGCGGCGGCCGAGCAGCTCGAGAAGACGAGGAGAGGTGCTCTGCAAGGTTATCCTCACCATGGACTGCCCAGCCAACCCAAGGAAGGCAACCGCAGGGACTTTTTGTCGAATCCGTCGCCACCTGGTCCGCCAGTGGAGGGCTCCGGCGGCAATGGTGGGGCTCATCATTGAACTGTATCTAATGGTGCTTGAAGATTAGCAACTACTACAGTATATAGTACCTCTGTTATGATCGTGCAAGTAATGTGAAAATGCTATGATAAATAACTTACCAAAGTTCGGTCAGATTTGAAATATGGTGCAAATTCTGTCAAGTAATTGGAATTTCGATTTCCGGAATTGTCGTCGTTGGAGAAATTGAACAGAAATGGACCTGGTTGCTCATCATTAAATAGTCAACCGCAATAGAGCATAGTTGTACATGTTTGAAAATAAGAAAACTTCTTTACTAACAGTTCTTCGCCTCAAATAGTCAAGTACGTGTCGAGATGTGTGAATAATGCTTTTGTAGGTAAAATGGAGAAGAGGAAGAGTGAGGAAGACTCGAGGAATATGTTTTACAATCACCAACTTTAAAAAAAAAACTACTTAATCATCTTAGGGCGTGTTTGGTAAAGCTCCACTTGCTTCAGATTCACCAAAATCAGGTCTGGATCCAACTTTTGTTGATAAACAGTTTATTCAGCAACTCCGCTAAAATAGTGGAACTGCCCCAGATTTACTAGAGGTATAGATTTCCATTTGGCACTAACACGGCACGGGCACGATCGCGGGCCGTGTCTGGGCCGAAGGTCCAGCCCGTAGTGCCGACACGGGCACGACACGATTAATAGGTCGGCACGATGGTGGCCCGATTATTTTGAAACGTTGGATCGATTTCCATTGTTTCTAACCGTTGGATCCACTAGCAAGTCTAACCTAGGTATAAAAGCAATTCCCACTCCATTCTCTCTCATTTCCCTTCCCAGCCGCTGTAGTTACTCGTCACTGCCTGCTGCTTTGCTTTCCTCATGCACAGCCGCACTGAGCATAGTGGTGGCAGCCCCCAAACAAAGCACACGACGGAGCAGCAAGCACACGTCGGAGCAGCGACGCAGCACTCGGCCGCGCATAGAAGAGGCAGCGAGGTAGCGGAGCCCTACGCGGCGCAGCCTTGCGCGGGTTTGTGCACACAACGGGTAGCGTCTCGGTGGGCGGCGGCATTGGGGTCGAGCGTTCCGGCGAGTGGGCGGCGCTGGCTTGGAGCGTCCCCAAGCATAGTAGCCAGCTCGGGCGCCGGCGCTGCAAGAAAGTCGAGTCGCGGACTGCAGCAACGACGACGACGCGGGCTGGCACGGGCCCGCTGGGCCGCCGTGCTCGAGGCACGACACAACACGGATTTGAGGCCTTAGTGTCGTGCCTGGGCGAGGTCGCGGCACGGTGGCGTGCCATGCCAGTCGTGCCTGCGTGCGGGCGGGCCAGGCAACCGTTTGGCAATCTATAACTATAAGTGCTCCACCAAATTCAAATTTGGCAGAGTTGAGAGAAATTTCCTATCAATGCTAGACCCCTCCACAGCCACGCTCTCCAGTTCCCCTCTTCCCAGCTATGCAAGTCCCAAGCCATGGCGCATCCCGCCTCGACAATCATGGCAAGACCGGTCACGTCCCTCCCCTCCTTGGCAACCATCATTAGCCCCGGCCGTGCCTATCCCGCATGCAGCTTGCAAGCTAGAAACCTCATGCTCCCAGCCTCCCAGCGCCACACTTTGGCACCCAGCCCACCAACGTGCTCCAGAGCCACACCCAGCGTTGGCGTGCCTGTCGGTGCCATGCCATGTTGTTCATGGTCGCACAGTCGAACCCGAGGAAGAAAGGAATGCGAGGGAGGAAGAGGAAGTAAAAGGAAGGAGATTAGATGAAGAGCTAACGTGTGCAGCCTAGCTAGGTGGAAGTGATATAGAGGGAGACGTGGGAGTTGTGCCACCAAAGTGAATATACGATGGATCCACGTGAACCTTAAACTCGTATTCACTTTTTATATTGGTGGAGCTCTACCAAGCACACACTTATTATAACTGAGTAAGGCCCCATTTAGAATCTAGAGTACTAGTATGTAGGTATAACACCACACACTCACCGATTGGTCGCAGTTCCCTTTTCAAATCTTCATATGGCCATCTTCCTCAGTTTGGGCATTTCTCCTCATGCCCTTTGCGAGACATTTAGACCTGTCAGTCTGGCTGCAGGATAAGGTAAGGATATTATGAATTGGCTTATTCAACAACACTATACCTTCTACATGCTCAGCTTCGCATCAGCAGCAAACAGAGAGTACACATTTCAATTGGCAAAATGCTCTTCCTCGAGTTACTATGTCGTCCATAAACGAACTGAGAGTACCTTTCAGATTGG
The DNA here is from genome assembly GCA_015847255.1 of Hyparrhenia diplandra. Taxonomy (NCBI): domain Eukaryota; kingdom Viridiplantae; phylum Streptophyta; class Magnoliopsida; order Poales; family Poaceae; genus Hyparrhenia; species Hyparrhenia diplandra. The sequence goes on from JADLZK010005761.1 coordinate 69,060, forward strand.
CAAAATGGTCTTCCTCAAGTTATTATCTTTGTATGCCCAATCTTCGCTCGCTCTCTGTGCTCATCAAAAGTTTAACATTCAAATTCTCTGGCCCCTACAAAATTTTAGCAAAATTGGTGATATGGCTTATCAGTTGGATACATACCTTCGGACTAACTCCTTTCCCACAATTTTGTGTTGAGCTAGGTACAATGCCGAAGCTAACAATGACTGAGGGCTTATTTGGCTGCAATTGTATTCACCTCAATCCATATGTGTTGCGAAGGAAATTAGTTATTTTTTTCATTCAAATCCACCTTAATATATATAGATTGAGATGAACACGAGAACAACCCAACATTTTTCTTTTCATCCCTAATCCCATATTTTTTTTTTTTTCTTTTTCATCTCAATTGCTACCCCATATGTAGCCACACCAGTGCCGGACCTAACACCAAACCGGTAGTGTTGTGAAAAAAAAAAATGTAATGTAATCGATAGTGTTGAACGACTAACACCGAACCGGCCTATCTTCAACAAACACAACTATACCGAACTACCGGTAATTGCCGCGGAGCACACCCATCGATACTGACAGCATGAACCAAGTCGATACGACTTTTACGATTATGATGTGATGATGATACGGGACACATCATCATGACTGGGTAAAAATATTACCTAGTCAAATCCAACACAATGTCACAGTAGCCACAGATTCTTGAGTTGGTGACACACGCATGCAGAAGATTTCAAGCAGAATCATGCATCCTGGATTGACCTCGTACAGGCGTACGGCCGTGCCAAATCGACTATAAATAGGCTGCCATTGGCAACCATCCACCACCACCACCATTACAACACACAAACTACGCTACTCACAAGAGAATCCCGAGCTTTAATATAGACCATCGGGAAAGATCGAGCTCCAGCCATCTCTGTGCCATGGCGTCGTCGTCATCCTATACCCTCTCCCTTGCCCTCCAGATCCGCGGTGTGCGTCGCCGCTCGCCTTGGTCTGGGTGCATCCTCCCGGCCTTGGCTTTCCTTGCAGACGACAAGCAAAGGCTTACGATCTGTCGCGGCCACTTCGTCCCAGCGCGAAGAAGCAGGGCACGGCGACAACGGCGACATCGCTAAGGCGACCAGCGCGCTGCATCTGGTGGCGGCGGCGATGTCGATGCTGCCGACGAGCTGATTAGGGCAGAAGCGAGGGGGTGCGCGATGGTGCGCCTCGTTAAGCCCGATGGCCACCGTGGCGCCCGAGGGAAGGCAGCGGTGGCAGCGGCGGCAAGGTTCATGCTGCGCCGCCCGATGCAGCTTCCTCTGCCCAAGGAAGGAGCCGGCGGCCAAGGCGGAAGCATCCATTAACGACGACGAGCGATGCAACCAAACTGATGGGGTCTGATCATATTACTGTCGTACCTATTATAGTACTGTAGTTACAATTTTACAACTACCACTAGGAAGGATTGTAATAAAATTTCAAGAACCGGCTACTAGCTAGTTACATACTCATGTACTCCCTCCGTCCTTAAAAGGTTGTCACTGCGCTTCCCGAGAAACAAATGCCGGCAATTATATATTAAAATATATCAATATTTATGCTAAGTAATTAGCATCATTGGAGAGATCTTTAAGTCAGTTTTTAACAAATTTATTTTAAAATTTAAATGTTACACGTATTTTCTACAAATTGAGTCCTTATGACACGCATCTCACGGCGACAACCTTTTAGGGACAGAGGGAGTATGCATGATGTAAAATCGTAGACAAACGTCCCAACAAATTTGTTCGAATAGAATCTTTACGTGGACAGAGGGAGTATGCATGATGTAAAATCGTAGACAAACGTCCCAACAAATTTGTTCGAATAGAATCTTACGTGTAAAATGGTTCAGTACGTAAACGCTTATTATTAGCCATTTGGTCTAACATTTTAGCTACCGGTACCTTCATGTAATAACTTTATCACTAGTAGAGAAACAACTTTACATCTAATAACTTTAATCCCGGTCATTTTGGGCTCGGGACTAAAGAAAGAACTAGTCCAGAGGTTGATATCTCCAACCGGGATTAAAATCCCCCTTGCAAACCGGGACTACGATAATTTATCGGGTTATGGCTGAACCGGAACTAAGGGGTCCATCATTTAGTCGGTTATAAAAACCAACCGGGATTGAAATTCTGCCCTATATATATAGCCCCTTCTGCCCCCAACGGTCCAACACAGCTCAATTATTACTCTTTACTGCTATAGGCTTTAATCGGGACCTTATCCCCAATGTCAAACCCAGGCCATGGTACTCGGTGGATGAGCTGAGCTTCTCACCAACTGCACCAAACCTGCCCTTCTGTGGATCTAAATTAAAGCATATGGAAAAAAAACATAAGTTCACATCACGGCAGACTAGTGTATAGTGTGGTCTGAATTAAGCTCGATAGAATTCTTCAATCACCCTAGCATCGCTCGCGTTCCCTTTGGAGTTGTGCGTCTAGACAAGTCAAGTTTAATTTTCAGCTACTAGCAGCACGGGTACACTGTACTACTGTACTGTATACACTACGGTACTGTCCGAAATCCATTCGACTGAGACGTATTGCGGCAGCAACGGCCACACGCTTGACCAGGTAAAACATGCATGTCAGTCCAAAACTAGCTACACACTGTAGCTTTCGAACTGGTAAAACACGCGCACAATATATGTTGACTTGACTCCTGGCTATCTGTGTCTGAACGACAAGACTAGTCAAAGTCAACAACAACCTCGTGCGCTCGATCGTGCTAGCTGCTTCAGTCTCATCGATGGGTTTTTAACTTTTTGTAAAGTCGAGCGGCGCTTCCAGTTCCATTCCATCACCAGCGCCTCACGTCCAGCGACCCATCACCCACCGACACTACACCACAGCCTAATTGGCCGTCGACCAATGGTCGGTAAAAATATTAAAATGGCGTTGGGCCGGTCGGTCGGTATATCTCTATAACAGGCGGTCGGTTGTCATATCTTAGTATTGCGGCTAAAGGTTGGTCGCTATTTTTATTTTAGTTTAACGTTGGGACGGTCGATCGGCATAACTCATTTCTTGGGGTCGGATGTCGTGCGTCGGTCGGTATAATGAATTGGGCCCGCCTCCCATGATTTAGCCCATTCGAACCCTAGCCTCTCTAGTTTTTCCCCAGCCGCCACTCTCACGCGCCGTGACCCCAGTACCTCCCTCCCGAGCACCGCGACCCGTTCTGAACTCCCCACCGCCGCCCGCGACACCCCGGGTACCCTCGCCCCGCGACAAGCGGTCCCCAATGCCCCCCCTGCTGCCCCTGCGCCCGATGAGCTCACCTCGTCACCAGCAGCCGGTGTGAAGGCCGTCATCGCCATCACCTTGTCTACAGCAGCCTGCACTATAAGCCCACAATGGGCCAAACCCTACCCTCCCTCCCTCTCTCCAAACCAATCAGCCGCCCCTCACCGTCTCTGTTTCTCCCACCGAAGCCCTCCCTCCCTCTCTCCCAACCAGGGCGCAGGGGCGATGCAGCGGCGGCGGCGGCGGAGGTCCCAGGGCTCCTCATCTCGCGTCGTCATGTGCGCCCTCCCCAGGATCCGGTAGCATGGGGATGCGGCACGCGCAGGAGGCCCTCAGCTCCGGCGGCGGCGGCGGGCCCTCGCACCAGCCCCTGCTCCGGCCTAATCTCTCCTCCCACCGATGACTTCTCAGATCCCAGAATAGACGAGAGAGGTAGTGCCGGCTGCAGCTCCAGCGACGTACGGGGATCTAGCAGCAGCTCCGACAAGCTCACACAGGTATTAATTCCCTCCTTTTCCCGAGTGGATTTGTTATGGCAGACTAGATCCGGAGCGTTCCTCGTTTTGTCCAGATGATATGCGGATCTCGATCCAGTATATATGCAGTCATATGTGAATAGCAGTGCTATGGAGCCTTCTAAATTTTAATTCTAAATTTGATATGCAGTATAGTTCAGGCTAGTGTCAGGCCACCAATCACCAATCCCATCGAGATAGCAGTAGTAATAACTGTTTGCAAAAGTAATCGCTATATGGATTGGTTCTTCGATTGAGATAAAGTTTGCAGACCTTTGAATTGTCAATTGAATGTTTCATAGATCGTATCATTAGTACTGATCATGAGATTAATGTATAAATATATAATATTATGCTGTAATTTCTTTTTATGTAGAGCGACTGATGGTTGGTCGCTATATAATATATAGCGTCAAACCATTGGTCGCTATAAGTTTGTAATTGGCGTTGGATGGTTGGTCGCTGTATGTTTGACGCACTGAAACCGTCAAATGGTCGGTCGCTATAAGTAAGTTGGTCGCTATAAACTTATAGCGGCGCTTCATTTGCTGGATATTGACCAACTACATTGGTCGCTATATGTTTATAGCGACCGCCCATTTATGTATGTCGCTATATCGACTTATAGCGACCATCCGTAGTTCGCTATAGATAGGTTGTGGTATAGTGCGACACCTTGAGCGCGCCGTCTAGCTTGCTCGACAATTCGGCCGTCGCCATCGCCCGGCGCTATGCAAAGTCGACAAACGGCCATGGCGTTTTTGTCGCAACATTCGTCTTCAAATAAATTAGCCCGCTCTTAACGCCCATGATACTAATTGCGCTAAATATTTCTATATTTTAATAGTCATGCGTCTTCCTGCATTGATGTGTCTTTATTTTCAGCGAGGCGAGTGGATGCTACTGAATGAAAACAAACCGTTCGATATATAGGTTTTGTATTAAATAGACGGCCTAACATCATTTAGTTTTGCAGCCAAACATAAATAATATATATCAATTTGATAGTTGCTCTAAGCCGAGTGCCAAATCTTGGGCATGGTTCGGCTTAGATTGGTGCATATATAAGTTTGTAATTGGCCGGTTGAATTTGTATGTTTGCCTCGGCCGAATGGGGCTATAAGTAAGTTGGTCGAAACCAAAAACACTCGGTTTAGACCGGCTAAGCCGAGTGCAAGACATAGGTTGCGATACACGGCGAAGAAAAAACTTTCGGCTTAGAAGCGAGATAAGCCGAGTGTCTAACGTCGTCTGCGCAACTCGCCCGCTGCGCCGTCGCCCGGCTGTGGGCGCGTCTTTCGTCTCCAGCTAGTCATGGCATTGATGTGCTGTGTTGTGACTCTAAGGATGCCCTAAAATCTTGGCAAAATACTAAGGCCGGTGCGTTTCAAGCGGAAGTTTCAACCGTTTAGACCGCGCGCCGCTATCCGCCGTCGGCACTCCGTTACTCCTTAGCCGAGTGCCTTGGCCGGCACTCAGCTAAGAACTAGACACCACGACCTTTTTTTTTTTGCCGAGTCCACCTAAAAAACACTCGCCTTAGGGCATCTTTTTGCCGAAAGTGTCCTAGGGGGGGGCACTCGGTAAAGAAAATTTTTTTTCGAATTGTCTTCAAACTTTTTCTCCTCAACACATATCACATTTCTTACCCCTAACAAAGTTTGGTTCATTTTTCAATTTATTTTCTATATATAACTAATTAATTGCATTTGAAACAATTATTTTAATCGGATGAGATTTGAACTACTGGTCATTCAAATATTTGGAAAAATTGAGTGTAAAATTGATATTCATGTTAGTCAACCTAATTTAAGGCCCCATATATGGTATGATTATGGTTTTAAACATCTCATTTCGGCAACACGACACCAAGCGTATGGGTGAACAGTTTTTAATTGTATAAAAAGAAAACAAAGTTGAAAAATCACGAAATTCGACGACTTGTCGTCAAATCACATGTGGAAGCTATGGAAAAAAATTTAGAAGATTTAAAACAAGTTTTGACGAACAACGCTTGAAATTTGGAACATCTACCGAGAAGTTTTGAGTTAGTGAGAGTGATCTCTCGTGTGTTGGATATATATTGGGATGGTCAAATTGATTTTTGACTTTGAAACTTTTTCTATAGCCAAAAGATATCAAATATAGTGGCAAGTTAAAATTTAGGGATTTTTTTTTGGATCTGTTTTGATAATTTTTTTTTTTATTACGTTTATATAAATGGAATGTTGACCTAAAACCACATAAGTAATGGTTCATTTTTCATGAAATTATAAAATTTTCTTTGTTTGGATAATTTGAAATGGTATTTTAAAAGTTTAATAAAAATAATTAGGAAAAAAAAGGATTAGGGAAAAGAAAAAAAAGAAAATGAAGATTTTTTTTTATTCTAAGCCGAGTGCCTTAGCTTCCGGCACTCGGCTTAGAAGGTGACATTTTTTTTTTTTTTTTTTTTTCTATTCTAAGCCGAGTTCCATAGGAGGTGGCACTTTCGGCTTAGAAATGGCATTTTTTGGCGCCTTTTTTTGATTTTGGTTAGGCACCTTTTTAAGTATTTTTTTTTCATTCTAAGCCGAGTGTCTTGGCGGCACTTGGCTTAGAAGGTGGCAAATTTTTTTTATATTTTTTTCTATTCTAAGACAAGTACCTGGTGGAGGTGGCACTCGGCTTAGAAATGACAGATTTTTTGGCTTTTTTTTTTTTCAATTTTGGCGCCGGCGCGTTTTTAAGAATTTTTTTTCATTCTAAGCCGAGTGCCTTAGCTGGCGGCACTCGGCACTTCGGCTTAGAAGGTGGCAGAAATTTTTATTATTTTTTTCTATTCTAAGCCGAGTGCCTAGAGGAGGAGGCACTTGCCTTAGAAGGTGGCAGTTTTTTTTTTTTTTTTCTATTCTAAGCCGAGTGCCTGGGGAAGTGGCACTCGGCTTAGAGATGACTTTTTTGTTCGTACTCTAAGCTGGGTGCCCGGCTCTTGGCACTTGGCTTAGATTTTTTTACCGAAAAACCATCTTATCCCCTCACTCTCACTCTCACTCTCACTCTCTACTCACTCCAACGACGCGCCGCCCGCCCGCCAGCGCTAGAGCCGCTCAAGTAGCCCGCCGCCGGCGGCCCCCCTGGCCGGCGCGCCCGCCGCCGGCCCGCGCCTGCCCCGCCCGCCCCCCGCCGGCCCTCCACCCGGCCGTGGGAAGAGTAATGGGAGGGAAGAGGAGGAGTAGAGGGAGGAAGGGAGGAGAAGGGGGCCGGATCGGAGGAGGAGGAGAAGGAGAGGGAAGAGAAGGAGGTGGTGGTCGACCGTGCTCGCCGCCCCGTGGTCGTCCCGCCCGCCTCGTCATCGTCTTCATCCACCGCCGCTGTCATCCGTGATCGTCCCACTCGCCCAAGCAAGGTGAGCTCGGTGTCATGTAGTGATGGTAATATATGATTGTGACTGGGCAATGAGGAGTTGGTCGGGGTTCGTCGGGGTGTCATGTAGTGGTGGTAATATATGAATGAATTTCATGTGTATGGATATGTGCTGGTCGGCCATCGTGTCGTTGTTTTCTTGCAGGGGAGGTTCTGTCAAAATTTTTAATTGAACCCGTCTTTTTTTTAGGTGACAGCCCATCGGTGTCGAGCGAAGCACGTGACTTCACCGCCACTACCGGGTCCCCGCCGCACCGCTAGGTATAACCCCTCTTTACATATGATGGTCATAGATCACGTAACCCGGTTAGGCGTCTCCCATTCGAAAGTGATACGGTTCGATGTATGCAAAAATTGCATATGTAAAACCGTATCATTTTCGAATTGTCCCGTTTTTGGACAGCAGAGGATGCATAGAAGGGGTTAGTTTACGTGTTTCTACTACCGTATCCGAGAAGGAATTTGGGCTGTACCTCCCTGTTGTTCTCGAATACACAATCTCCCTAACGGGACATGTGTTTGGAGAACAGCGGGGAGGTGCTGCCAAAATTCTGTCTCGGCTACGAGTAGTGCATAGAAACTAACCCCTTCTACGCATCCTCGGGTGGGATTAGGACCTATCTTTACCTATTAGATAGTAGGGGGTACATGTAGAGATACAATGAAGTATTATATTACTCACATGGAGTATATGGTAAAGGATGGATGACCGTCGGTGGATGTACGATGGCTGGAATTCTTATGGAGCCTGGAGCGTGGAATGGGTGACGAAGACCAATGCTTTCTTGGAAGCATCATTCCAGGGGGCTAATGAAGATGCTAAAGTTTGGTGTCCCTGCAGCGTGTGTAGGAACAGGCGTAAACAAGAAAAGTTGCAAATGGGCAAACACCTTGGCAAGCATGGATTTATGCCAGACTATACCCGGTGGACCCACCATGGTGAAGGACGTAGGAGAGACGAGGCTGTGAGACAACGCATCGAGGATCTCGATGCAGAAGGTGGGGTAGCGGACATGGTGGATGACTATCATGAAGCAAACTTTGGTGGAGGACGTACTGAATAGGGTGACTAGGCAAAGGCAACTACAAAGGCGTATTACGACATGTTGTCAGCGGCGTAGGAACCCCTTCACCGCAATACAAAGGTCTCTCAACTAGATGCCATTGGACGCCTTATGGCCTTCAAGTCTCATTGCCACTTCAGTCAAGACTCCTTTGAGAGAATACTCGTAGTTGTTGGCACTTTACTTCCAGAAGGTCACGTCCTTCCAAAGAACATGCACGAGTCGCGAAAACTCCTAAATGTGTTTAAGATGCCATATGAGCAGATACATGCTTGTAAGAATGATTGCGTCTTATTTAGGAAGGAACATGAGAAATTTCTGTGCCGCCATATGAGCATATACATGCAAGTAATGCAGCAATGTGGGAGTACATGCAAGGCTTCATCACCAGCCAAGGCTATTCTGTGCCGCCACCACAGATTTTTGGACCTCCGCCACCAATGGAGCCTGCTGCCGATCGAACGACCGTGAGTTTCTACAACTTGAACTCCTAATGTGCCTGTGAATATATATGGATGTGAATCCAAATGAAATGTTGGTTTTGATGCACCAAGGTGTGTGCATATGGATATGTATTGTCGGCCATCAAGCCGTTGTTTTGTTGCAGGTTTGATAGACCTCCCGTGCGAGAGGAGATGCTGCCAAAATTTCTAACTTTTACCACACTCGGCGGCTACTTTTTACAAGTTTTTATAACTAATCTTAAATCCTGTCTTACACGGTATACTTTTCTTTGTGTAGCACCAGTCGGCGGCATCAAATGACCCACATCCGGAAGTACGTCAATCGGCGCCAGCGGGAGATTCTCCGGCTCAGCAGTTTCCACCTTTCGGGTTTGGAGCGCCTCCTGGATCCGCGCCGTAGTGGACTTATGATCGACTTGTGCCCCCAGACAGTCTTGGACTTTTTATGTGTGTTGGCTACATTAGTGGACTTGATTATTTTGTGTTGGACTATATGTGAATTGTGATGTAGATTTAGTTTATGGATGGTTGTGATGACATATGCGATATTATTTTGATATCTATAAAATATATATATATATATATATGATAAATGTGTGTGGTTATAAACTGCTATATATGTGCTCTGGAAATTTAAAAAAAAAATTGCGGGCTGCAATGACCATAACACTTGGCATAGGATTCACCCTATGCCGAGTGATATGCATGGTCATCGCACTCGGCAAGGATGATTTTCAAAAAACGCGGGAAATTTCTTTGCGAGTGTCTTGCATAGGCACTCGGCAAAGAAACTAATTTAAAAAAAAACGAATTCCTTCTTGGCCGAGTGCACATGCAAGGCACTCGGCAAAGAATTTGCAGGAAAAAAAATCAAATTTCTTTTGCCGTGTTCCTATTGAAAACACTCAGTAAAGATTTACAAAAAAAAAAGTTTCTAAGCCGAGTGCCTAATTCTAACACTCGGCTTAGAACTCCGTCAAAACGTCCCGGTGTTATCTACTTTAGTACGCCGGGTGCACCGTGGACACTCGCCTAAAATTAAAAAACAATCGGGTTAGCCTAAACCGAGTGCCCGATATTTGGCACTCGACTTAGGTCTTCTAGGCGAAAACGTGGCCGTGTGCGCTAAGCCGGGTGTTACGCTCGCTTAGCCTAAGCCGCACACGGCTTAGGCGGCGGATCCGGTAGTGCGTGGGGAACAGCTCTTGGCCCAGGAGAGTGGGTAGACAAGGTATGATCTTCGCCTTCTCGGTCTTAGTAAACAATGCTGTGATCCAATCCAAACCTGCTTCTTAGGTGTAATGTGACCGGAACGTATTATGCCATGCAGCTTCTACATCTGGTCAACAACTTTTGGTTGGATGCTCCCTGCCCCATCGTGGCATCTAGTGGAGACTTTGGCCTGCTTTGATTTTGCTGTCTCGTCTTACGTGTTGGAAGCCCGGCTTCACCAATACGGTCTTAGACAAAAAGGAACAAAGCTGAGATTCGCAGTTGCTCTATCGATAAAGTATACGTACACCTTTATATTTACTATTTGTTTTTGCCGGTGGAACCAAATGAATAGGATTGTACCTCCTATGTACGTAGCTGTAGCAAATCCTCTTCCGTTCAATTATTTTTACTGAAAACAACTAACAATATTTATGATATCAAATAAGAACCTCTCAATTCTAATTTATAGATCATTTTGGTTTTCTGGATACATAGTAACTTTTATTATGTATCTAAACATATCATATTCTAGGGCAGTGCCAAAGCTATTTACCTAGTATAAAAGACAAAACGTATAGTTTATGATAGAGGGTGGTATATATATTAACACGACCAAGAAGTATATATATTATAGTATAACTATTTTGGGATCATAACTATTCATAGTTTTTCTTTGACATCACAATTCTTCCTGACGAAACAAGTATATAAAAAAATAATAAATTAAGCTGGTTTTTATCTAGAGTAGACTAGATTGAGAAGTGGCGGCCGCTGAATGCAAAGCTTCATATATAGACGTTGGAGTGTACTCCGGTAGTATTTGCTGATGAATTAGCTCACTTACGAGAAATGTAGTAAGGGGAAAATACTTTAATTGACACTGTTGTGCATTGACAAATTAAAATTACTCGGCCTGGGCCATTAGAGGAAACAAGATTATTATACTGAAATCAAAGTGGGTCCGAGGATCGATCCAGTCCATAAAGAAGATCAAGCGCGTTCTGTGACGTTTCGTTTGCTTTATCTCTGCTTTAATTTGGTACGGTGTTGAAGAAGCAACATCATGACAAGGCATCATATAGTAGTAGTACACAACACAAAACCCTAGGTATGCAAAGCATAACAATCTGCAGGTTACCATAACTACATATCATATTATCGCCAACTTGGAGTAAGCAGCACGTACCCAGCTAGTGTAGCACTGTAGCTAGCTTGGAGTGAGGATCGTAGGGATGAAGCAAACACTGCTAGTAGCCAATGTCGCCACCAAATGCGTGCAATCAATCTACCACAGATCATGGCGTGCAATATATCAGGTGGAGGTTTTCATGGTGGCAGCGGCCATGCTGCTCTTCTTCGAGCTCGTGTGCGGCTCCCTCCGGCGGCGAAGCAACAACGCCCTGTTCCACCTGGGGCTATGGGTGGCGCACACCCTCCTTCCCCTTCTCATCACCTACACCCTCGGCCTGATGCAGTCCGCTCAGGCCAAGGTGATCATGTACCCTGTGTGGGCGCCTGTGAAAAAAAATATCGGTGAATATCCGAAATTTCTGAAATTTCCGTTTACCGGTCGGGTCGATAGTTTTCATTTATCGCCCGATATTTTTAAAATTTTAGAATTTGTCCATACAAATAGACCCCAAAAGCCCACCCAATTAATCCATGGTTCATTTTCTCTCCTCTTCTCTTCTAGGTTCAAGTTGCCCTTTGTCGTAACACATTCGCACACTACAGCCGTGTCGTTGTCTTGCTTATTGAATAGGCAATTGATAATATGTTTTATTTAGTTTTTTGTGTTAAATGGTTCAGATATGATCTATGTGTTTTCCTGAATAAAATGAGTTATTTTTTGTCTAAATTTTGTCGAAATTTTATTTCTATCACCGATAAATTTCCGATATATCCGATATTCCGTTTATCGCTGACCACGAGATTTTTAAAATATCGGTAGAGAAACACAGGTGGGCGCTGTCCCTGCTGATCGCGGGAGGTGCCACCTCCATCACGGCCTATGACCTCGATGACAACAGGCTGTGGAAGAGAGGTCTGTTCATCATTCTCCAGTATGACATCTACTTCTGCATAATACTGTTCCAGCTGGTGCACCCCAGCGAGATCGCCGTCGCGCATGCAGCGGTCCCGGTCCTGCACAGCATAAAGCTTCTGCTATGGCACCCTATCGCAGTTCCCATCTTCTTCCTGTTCACCACTGTTTGCATTGCCCATACGTTTGGAGCAGTCGCTGGCTGGAGGGCCAACTACTCGTATCCTAGTAAAATGGTAGCCGACTACATGAAGATGAAGGCCAGATCAAGATCATCATCGACTGGAGACTACTTCGATCTTGTCAGCATGAAGGGCTGCAAGTACTTGGTCAGCTGGCCGGCGTACAAGTGTTAGCACACCAAGCAACGAATCACGATAACTCACAACGAATCTCGATATCACCAACACAGATTACAAGTTCGCCGGCCGGCGAGGCCGGTTCTCTCTTCCTTTCCCCTCTCTACTTCTAACTTGACTCTCAAGATGAACGATAGCTGTTCCAGCACGGGACTCCTCTGTTTAACTACCCTTGCGCCTTGGACTCACATTGGATACAAGCCCATTCGGGTCCTTGGACATTCCTGTTGGCGCGACGTGCTCTCTTGCTGCGCTTGGGCTCCTGGGCTGTTTCCTGGGCTTCTCTTGGCAGGCCGGCATGAGGGCTTGTAACATCCCCTCCTCCTTGAGAACCGGCATGCCCCCATGCCGGTGCTGCAGGGAATTGCTGCTTGATGGCCGCAGCGTCTTCCCAGGTCGCGAGCGCGGTGTCGAGGCCAGACCACTTGATGAGGAACTGCGTGACGGGGCCGTCTCGGCGCTGATGTAGGCGGCGCTGCAGCACCTGTTCCGGCACCTGATGTTCATCGTCCACGTCGGGGAGCTCGGGAGACACCACGAGGTTGGGCGGTGGCGCAGGCTTCAGCAGCGAGACATGGAAGACGGGATGCACCGCGGAGGTTGGAGGGAGCTCCAGCTTGTAGGCGACCGAACCCACGCGACCGATGATCTTGTACGGCCCGAAGTAGCGGAAGGAGAGCTTCTGGTGCGCTCGCGGTGCCAGCGATGACTGCACGTACGGCTGGAGCTTGAGGTACACCTAGTCGCCGACGGCGAAGGAGCGCTCGGAACGGCGCTTGTCCGCCTGCTTCTTCATCCGCTGCTGCGCGCGGTGGAGGTGTTGGCACACTGCGTCCAGATTGTCGCGCGGGTCGCCAGCGACGCGTCGAGGTCAGGCGAAGAAGTGACCGTCGCTGGCGAGAGGCCGAAGTGGCGTGGTGGATGGCCGTAGAGGATCTCGAAGGGCGTCTTGTTCGTGGCCGAGTGGAGGCTGGTGTTGTACCAGTACTCGGCGAGGGGCACCCACTTGAGCCACTGTCGCGGGCACGAACTGACGAAGCAGCGCAGGAACGTCTCGAGGCACTGGTTGACGCGCTCCGTCTGCCCGTCTGACTCCGGATGGTACGCCGAGCTCATCGCCAAGGTGACCTGCGCAACACGAAAGAGTTCTTTCCAGAATAGACCGTTGAAGATGCGGTCACGATCGGACACAATAAGCTGTGGCATGCCGTGCAGCCTGTAGATAGTGTCAAGAAAGGATGAAGGACTCTGCGGGTGAAAGGATGATGGCAGGCGGCGCGTGCGTATTTGCTGAATTTATCAACCACCACCATTAAGCAATCTGCGCTGCCGAGCGTGGGAGACCTTCGGCGAAGTCCATTGTAATGACCTGCCGACTTCGGATGGCAGTAGTGGAGATAAGAGTCGAGGGTAGCGGGATCTGTCCGGCTTGGCTTGGACC
>JADLZK010005762.1:0-36155 GCA_015847255.1 Hyparrhenia diplandra
TGTAATTCACAATGCTTTGCATTAGAACCCCTAAAGTTTGTTGAAATCTACTGAGGGTACGATCTAAATTTTTTTCTCTATCACTTTTACCCAAGCAACCTGGGGAGAGAAATAAAATTGTGTTGTGGTCCTTCTTCTTCCTCATTTGGACTGAGTCCGCCAGCCAGCGTGTGGAGGGTTGAGGGACGCCGCCAGGCGGGGGCCGCCGCCGGACTGGGCAAGGGTCACGCCCGGTGGGCGCCGGTGGGCGGGACGGCAGCCAGCGAGGGGCAGTCGCCGCCACGCGGGAGGAGTGCGGCGGGCGGCCGCCCGGTAGGGCACTTGCACCGGCCGCCGGGGGCAGCGCCCGGGCGCCGGGCTAGGGAATCGTGTCTGGGGTCGAGCGCCCGAACGGCCTCCAACAGAGAACCCGACGGAGGAAACGGGGGTTCGCTCCATCTGCGAGATTTCAGCAGATGGAGTTTAACCCGCATCCTGAGGGAATATTCGCTCTTGGCTCCGTCCCCCGCACCTTTGCAACCAAACACCCAAAAAAGCGGTCGGCTCATCCGATTGGAGAAATTTCTCCAACCAAGCGGTGATTGGGTTAAGGTTTTTCTTTGGCAAGGTTTCTAGAGCCTAGAGGGGGGCTTCAATTTTTCTCTCAATTTTGGGTGAAATCCTATGAAAAGTTCCTCATAATTGGCTCGATGACGAAAAACTGCAGTTGATGAAGCTGTTCTCTCTGAACATGCTGATTTCTGCCAATTTAATAGCATTTAATTAATGAAGTCTTAACTTGATTTTTTAGAGCGCTTGATTTTGTGAGAGCTGGATAACTGGCAAAAAAGGCATTGCCTAAAAAGTTACCCTGACTAAGCAATTTGCAATGCAAATTCACTGTTTGGTGAGAAGCTTGTACCTTGTTAGAAGGTTAAAAGATGAAAAAAAAACATTTCACCCCAAAATAGTTGTATCACACTTTTCGGATATTAAATCTTTTAAATTTACATATATATTTAAATAAATGAAGAGAGATAAAAAAAGTTTTATAGGATAAATAAGTTTTATGAAAAGTGAAATTTGAGAAAGGAACCGGATCGGTGGGGAGGGTAGCCGTGTAAAAAAATGCTTCGGCAGCCAAAGTGATAAAAGACGCGGCGTTTTGACTTCTCATGAAAGGCGATGTCAGCCCTCAGCCCTGCACAAATTGCAGGTGGCAGGGCCACGTCGAATCCCCCGCTGTGGCGGTGGCGCTGTCAGAACATGTGGGCTTGCGTGTGCCAGTGTGTGTGTTGCGTAAAGGAACATGTGGCTTCATGAGTAGGGTTACAGTAACACCTTGCATTAGATTCTCTTTAGAAAATAATTTGAACGGTAAATTAAAGTTCTTTTAAAAATTTATTACGTTACTTGATTTTGCTTCCCTCCCGGCGGTGACGACAGTGCCGAGGCGTTCGGGGCGCGGCGGCGTGCGCTCGTGGTTCCGGCCCAACGTTTCGTCACGGCGGCCAGCGGTGCAGCGGAGCAGGGCTCCAGCGAGGCGGCGTTCTGCTGCGGTGCTCGCGAGGGCGGCGTACGCGGACTATGGCGGCACCCACCCGGGCGGGCTTTGCGCGGGCCACGGTTCTCCTCCAGAATGGTCGCCAACGACGCGACGTGCCTACATGCATGGAGGCCATATGGGCCTATGGCTGCTAGGGTGCTGCGACACCCTCGCGCCTCCACTTCCTACATCTCGTTGCAAGCCATTGCCGCTCCGTCATCTCACACGCTGCACGCACGCACGTTGTCTTGCCAAGGCCATTTATTAAAGTATTGTTTTACCCTTATCAAAAAAAAGACTTACGGGAAATTCGGGAATGCAATTATCGTCCGAGCCTTAATCCTTAAATTTGCGAAGCAATGGAAGACATTTTTTTGTCGGATGGCTTACTATCATACACACCAGTGCCTTCCATTGCCTCCGCCTATACATGTCCACCGTGTCGTGCCGTGCACCGCCTCACCGCCGTGCAGCGCCGTGCTCGTGGTCGTGTTTCGGCCCGGCGGCCGCGACGCGGCCCGCGGGCGTTTAACGTGTCGTGCTGCCTGTGCCGCCCGCCCCACGACAAAGAAGGGAAAGAAGCGGGCGTGGGCTGCGCGCGAGCCCCGGCGGCGGCAGGGTCGCCGCCATCATCACCGGGGAGGCCGAGTAGCATGTGCCTTGTCGGAACACAGGAGGAGGCGGAGCCGGGGACCTCTTCTTCGTCGGCGTCGCGGCAGCGGCTCGAGGGGCGGAGCGGGGCGGAGCTCATAGCTAGGGCGGGAGCGAGGGGGTAGAGCCGGGGATCCGCGGCGAGGCTCGGGGTGGAGGTCGGAGACGGGCGCGAGCCGGGGTGGGGGCCCCGCGGGCGGCGGCGGAGTCACCCCGGGGCGCGCGGCGCGCCGCCGTGTCTTGACGGCCGCGTGGCGGCGTGGTTTCAGGGTCACGGTTTGGGTGTTACGTGGTGTGAAGTTGGGAACTTGGGCTTTAGCAGGCCAAGGCCGGGATGGATCAAGTGATAGGTTTAGCGAACAAGGCGGCACCGGCCGCCAACGGGCCACTCATTCCACCGGGCCGTGCCCGGTCGGTGGCGGCGTGCACGGCCCAGTGCCTCGGCCGGGCCGCCAGCTACATGCCCATATATACCTCCGCCCCATTGCCTCCCTACGCCGTTGTCATCGGATCATCCGCTCGGTCAATGTGAGCCATTAAATTTTCACCAATTATTAGAAAAAAAATTTATTACGGTATTATTTTCGTGAGAACATATAAACGAAATAACAACTTCAAATGATTTATTTTAACTTGTTGCACGTGAAATAGAATTACTGATATATTAGTGGTAAAAACCAAAAGCAAAACATGGCCTATCGGTCGAAACCATTCAATCCGTTTACCGTGCAAATAGACAAAAAAAAAAAGTGAGAATCGTTTCATGTATTTCTAGATAGAAATGTATTGCCTTTTCCCATTTGATAGAGATTTTAACATATACCACCCCGGTTACAAAAAAGAAATACAATTTTAGAATAGTATATCTAGTTAAAGAATCTTAAGTTAACCAAATAAACCTATTATGAAGATAGATTAACAATGAGTTATGTATACTTGACTTTAGTTGAAAGTGTTTCACTCTTCAAAAAAATAAGAATGACACTTATTTTGGGACTGAGGAAGTAGTACGGGTAGTGATGTATTCAGAAAAAAAAAAGATATATTAAAGAAAAAGAGAAATATATATTAGAAAATGTAAATATTAAGTATTTTGAAGCAAAATTTGAATGTTGTAAGATAATCTATTTTGATAGGGGATTAGGTGACTAGGGATCTCTTTTGATGGGGCTTGTTTTGGCTCTGGCTTATCCAGAGGAACCAAAGATGTCGAGCCCAATGTTTTTTTCTAGATTAATTGGTCTCTAATTTATTTTTTGAAAGCGAAAAACAATAGTGTATACTGAACAATTAGTGTGGAATCTTCATGAGAAGATAAAACACAGGAGAAGCCCTAAATGGGGCTTACAGTCTGGTTTACGTTTTAGAATCCGTTGAAACGAAAATAAATTTCTATAGAAGTTTTGCCTTTTTGGGATTCAGATTCAGTTCTGTCACAATAGATGGTACATTATGAGAAAAAGAAAATAAAGGTAAGCAAAGAAGTTTGGCTAGCAGGAACCACATGGAGGCTTAGCTCGTCGTTTCGTTTCTGCGCTCTTTTTAGGCTGCCTTAAAACTTCGGTGTTTTGTACCAAAAGTCTTTAGTTGTTGTGTACATCTCCGGATGGCTGAGCAAGATGTCTGGATTTCGCTCTTTACTTGTCTTGGATTTCGCGCTCCTGAGCCAAATCGGCTGGCTTGGGTGCGCAAGGCCTATAGGCCTATCAGCTGTGGCTACTCGTAGGAGAGGTCTTGGGCCTTGGGCTATCAAGACTCATCGCAAACTTTTAAATTCATACTTTAAAGAGAATATTACGTCCCGGTCATCGATATTCTCTCCTTTATATCTAGTTTTAAAGCACCCATCCATACTTTACATCCTTCTCTATCCCAACTTTCATTAGTGGGGTCCACTTGTAGTTTTATTTAAATATATTCATGTGACATCTTGTTTTAAAGGATTTATTGAAATAAATTTAATGGCATAATCAGAATTTAATTTGGCATTTTAGTTGTAAGTTATAACATTTTAGGAACTAAAATAGTAGGTTCCATCTGTTGACACATCTTTCCATGCATGCACAGACTCTCCACTCTCTCCCTCCCCATGTGATGGGCCCTACGCGTGCTGTTGCGTTTCTTCCGCACGCGACGCTCGCTTCGATCTGCTTCCCTCGAACGCTCCCGTCCAGTACCGCATTCGCAAGTACCACGGTGAGATTTTTACGTTAAACCGGTCTTTCGAGTACCCGTGGTCGCGTACCAGTCTGATGCACGACCTTAGATGGCTAAAATTTCTAACCTTTTTTTCCACTTTCTCCATCACATCACATTAAATACACCAAAAAGACATATGTTTGAAGTATTAAATGTAGGTAAAAAAAATAACTAATTACATAGTTTAGATGTACATTCTTGAGACGATTCTTTTGAGCCTAGTTACTCCATGGTAGGATGATATTTACCACTAACAAAAGAAACGTGCTACAATTAATGCGATGCGACATTCGGTTACAATTTTTAGCCATCTAAACAAGGCCTTGTTCGACCGACGCCCTCTGCTCGCTGGGTGATTTCCCAAGTACTCGAGTGCTGTTTTTTTAGGCTTGGGTGCGCAAGGCCTAATCCTTCGTTCCACGGTACTTGCAATTTTTTGACCTATATAAAGCTGTGTTTTGAACGCTTTCGTCTTATTCAAAATTTTTATATAAATTATAAAACAAACAAAACATCATTATAATATCTTTAGTGATGTAATAAGTCATAACAAAAGTGGTAATATTTATTAAAAAAATTAAATAAGACGAGAGGTCAAACATAGTTTATATAGTCAAAGAATTATAAGTATTGTGGAACGGAGGAGTACACTCGCATAGGATTTCCATCACCAGATCTTTGCAGTAATGATATCTCTGTATCTATAGATCCTGTGTTGGAAACTTTGAAACCCATTCAAAATTCATATTTGGTAGGTGCAATATTTAATATATAGAAATCTATTCATATTTTAAAATTTTTATGGTTGACAAACCGGCTAATGCTGATTTCTTGTGAGAGAAAAATACTTTATTATGGTGGATAAGTCGTGGTTGTGACGAGTCAAACTGATTCAAACTAGGTTCTGACCATCTAGCTGCTTCTAGGCCTTGTTTAGATCGCAAATGCGCTCGAACTCCTATAGCACTTTTATTTGTATTTAACAAATATTGTTCAATCATGGACTAACTAGACTTAAAAAATTTGTCTCAGAATTATAATTAATCTATGTAATTAGTTATTTAATTTACCAACATTTAATACTTCATAAATGCGTTCAAAAATTGATGTGATGAAGAGAGTGGAAAAACTTAAAAGTTATAGAGAACTAAACCAGGCCAATTGGTTTTTGGTTGCTGATTTCAACTAGTTTCTGACAGGTTCAAAGTTAGTAGTATGGTTGCTGTCTTGTTGGGTTGATTCTAATACTCGACGAGAACTTGCTTCAAAAGGATTTGAATTATGATACAGTAGTACACTTGATTTGAGAAATCATACTTTCTAATTGATGTTTTGTTTGTGAACTAATTATAGATCAGTTGGTGAGGTTTTTTGTGGTGGAACCTGTCCACCCGGGTTAAGTCCTTAACTTGGCGCAGGTAGTCGTATTTTCCTGAATTTATTTTAGAAATTTCACTGTAGTAGCGAGGCGGCATTCACGCACCGGGCTAGGGGCTGCAGCACAGGGGGCGACACTAAAAATACAAGGAGTAACTCTTCAAATAGCAACAAAAAATAGCTTAAATTATACTATAATTAGTGTATGGATGCATGATAGCCCCTTGGTGACTGATCTCTAGATCCGCCACGGGTCGTAAATGACGGCGAAGGGGCCCACAGTTTAGGTCGCAAAGACCACTTGTTGGAGTGCTGTAGCCCAGGGTTCAAACTCGAGGGTGCGGGTGCCACACCTTTATGCTCCGGGGGTTTCCCTTGGATTTTTCCTATTAAAAAAGTGGTAAGCGACGTTCCCGTCAACAATGAAGCGCCAATAGTGCCAATAGTGACTTCAGAATTCTCTGGATCTGCCGGGCCAGTCCTTAGGAGGTGCTCACTATATGGGTACGGGGCGTCAATGTGACTTTAGGAATCTCTTAATCTGCCGGTCTAGTCCTTCGGAGGTGCTCATCATAGGGGTACGAAGCGTCAATGGTGACTTCGGAATATATGGATCTGTTAGGGCGTCAATGGTGACTTTAGGAATCTCTGGATCTGCCGGTCCAGTCCTTCGGAGGTGATCATAGGGGGCGAGACACCAATGGTGAATCGGGGAATATCCGGATCCGTCGGTCCAAAGTCCTTCGAAAGTGCTCATCATAAAGGTTGAGTTTATACGTGCGTTCATAGGGATGAGTATGTGTGAGCTCTACTTCTTGGTATAGTGTTCTTCTTAGTCGAGCCTTAAATAATGAAAGATTTCCTCTGTGTGTGCAAGTGTGGAAATTATCGCAGCCAGGCGCATTTGTTCAGGTGATAGTTTTGACGGCACGTTGTACCATAGCTAATAAGCCTCACAATACTATATGCACTTTTAGGAGCAGGATTGTACATTTTTTTTTAAAAAAAAAGTAACAATACCGTAGGCGTAGAGTATACTACACCCTTCATTAGAATATACTAGGGGAATCTCACCCGCGCGTTGCTGCGGGAATTAATAAAATGCAATGATTATAAGGAAAATTTTTCCATGATATCATCTCTTGACAATAAGGAGATGAGCTTATGTAAAGTTGAAATACCAGGGTAATGGGTATAATTATTTATTTAAACCGAAGTGGCAAGCTATTTGAACTGATGTTTCCACTGAGTTTGATTTGAATAGTTTAAATGTTGTACATGCCCCTATATATTAAATGGAAACCATTACAATATACTGTAAATATTTCTATTTTTGTGATTCTAAGAAGCAGGGGAAAATAATGGTATGTAAATATCAGTGGAAACATGAAACTATGGCTGGTGACAGAAGCATTACTATTACTGAATCCCAGGCAGATGACAATCTCTTCCAGCACTAATGGCCTAAAAAAAGTTCTTTTGGTGCACCTACTAAATCATATAAACTAACTGTCAATATAGTTGTTGCCTTGTTGACTTCTTGCCCACATAGACCGTGAAATTTGAACATTGAAGCCAACCAATTGATTTGCACCATTCCTGATGATCTGTCAGTCAATAAGGACAGAGAATGAAGCCATGGAGGTGGTACAGTAATAGCAATACAAATGAAGTAGTTAGTAGTAGAGGAAGCCCAAGTCCTTTTTTGAGAATAGTAATCGATACCCTTAGTTTATCACTGAGAACTGAGAGAAAAAAAATGGAAAGGAATTGATTCGGTGAACAAATCCTGACCTCTGAGCATGACCGAACTGACTAAGAAAGTAAGAATGACTAATATATAAGTAACTATTGTACTCAAAAGGTACCACATGTCTGGATGATGACAGTTTGCCATAAATGCAGATCGGACTTTGAATATTTGAATAAGTATAACTCTGAAAGTAGAGCAAAACTGTAAGCAGTAGTATAAATTCACTTTTCCCTAGGAATCATTAAGACCGAACCCTTTCCGATAATAACAAATCAAGATTACTAATTTGACTGATACATGCTAATCACGTTCTTCAATAATCTGAAAACCATATATCCTATCATCACAACAACGGCTCGCAGCCTAGTGAACCTAGACAGAAAAAGAAATGCATTTTGAAACTGAATTTGTCAGCACATATGAACGTACATGACTGGATTGCTAATGACCCGCACAAGGACATAAACAAAATGAAGATGCAAGTACCAGGAGAGTGGAAACAGAGGCAATGTGGGAGAACCGCTGCTTTTCTTTCCCCCGTCTGTCCATGTGTGCAGACCTGCAGGCAAGAAAGGAGGAGGTCATGGGTATGGCTAGAGACTCTAGAATGGGCAACAGGAGGAATTAATAGAACAGGCTGATTATCATTGTCCATGCCTTGAAATGTCATAAATTTTCAACTTTACAGCTGTAGTATGGCATGAGAAACTCCTCTACTAATAACAGGGCTGATGAATATTTGTATGATATTAGTAGCTGAAAGAAATAAACTAAAAAACTAATAATAATTCACTGGAAAGTATAAATGTCTGCACATAATATTCAGAGAATTTCCTGCTATAGATCGTCGGGCAAGTAACATGTATTTTATTGTTGGGTTCATGATGGTGTTGGGCAGCTGCAGCCAGCACGGGCTGTTTTAGGGAGCGCACGTCCTCCAGGCTGTAGTCCGGCGGCTTAACTTCCTCGAAGTAGTTGATGTCGGCAGTGCTCGGTGTGAATTCATCAGTTCCAGATGGCATTGGAGAGTGCATCGTGCTGCAAGGACTTTGGTTGGAGAATACTCATTTGAGGGGAGCAACATAAATGGTTTGACTGCACTCAGGCTGTCCATGATCAAATTGTCTGGTACCATTCCATTCCATTTCCATTCGCATTGGTAGCACCTGCAACCTACAACAGGATAAAGGATTGATTTGTAATTACTAATGATTGTAATCACAATTTGCTGTTGAGGAAAATGAAACCACAAAAGAAGTGCTAGGCAGTCCAGGTTGATGAAAAGGACCAATCAGTATATGGAAACACAACATGTGATGTGTCAACATGTTCACAACAGGTATTATAATCTCAACTCATAGCACCATAGAATGTACTGACATGAGCTGAAGCATGCATTTGAAAGGCACAGTTGTAAGAAATTTCAACATATGGCACAAGCATGCATTTGAAAGGCACAGTTGTAAGAAATTTCAACATATGGCACAGGACTAACAAAGTTCATCTGCACAAACGATATTTAGGGCATTGAGTCAGGTAGATTGAGAGAAAGATGTCTTGGCAGAATTGGTTGTATTCAGACTAGTGTGCGCATGTACATATATTAGGCATGGAGTCTTCCTGACCAACAATTCCAGGTCTCCATGCCTAGGATTACTCACGCACTCACACTCTAACCCGAGGCCCGTAGGCACTCTACAGTCCACCATGCCTACAAACAAGGCTGGTCTAACAATAGGATGGTCTAACACTCCTACTCGGTCGGAACGTCCACCAGCGTGCACGTTCAGACTGGACCTAAACTCCGTGAACACGAAGATGGCAGCCTTTTGGTGAAGATGTCGCATCATCGTGACAAGGTGGGAACATGCAGGACTCAAACATCACCAACAAGCAACTCTCTCTCGGACGAAGTGAAGATCAATCTCAATGTGCTTGGTTCTCGATGTTGGACTGGATTGGAGGTCATGTAGATAGAGATCGATGTTGTCGCAATACACCAGTGTAAGCCGGGAGGGGGGGTGTACAGCTCTGAAGCTCGGGCGCAGCCGGGTGGCCTCTGCAACTCCGTTGGCCACACCACGATACTCAGCTTCCTTTTCGATCTTGACATCAGATTTCGCGCTTGGAGGACCGGGGAGACAAGGTTATCACCAAGGAACACCGCATAGCCCGAGGTGGATCTGCGTGTCGTGTCCAACCCGGTCGATCCAAGGTGTATACCACAAGGTTCGTTGTCGAGGATGGCCGCGGCCGAAGACCGAGGTGGAGAGTGCCTCGAATGTAGCGAAGAATCCGCTTTAAGGTCGCAAGATGAGGCTCACGGGGATCGTGCATGTGAAGGCAAACCGCTTTGAACTGCATATGCAATGTACGACGAGTGAACGCCGGGGCATCGAAGGGCTCGGCAAGAAGCTGCGAAAGTCACGTAGCATCGGACCTTTGGGGCCCCTCGCTTCGCGGCAACCTTCGGATTGGTGTCAATCGAGTGGTGGAATTTACGACTTGCACTCTTTCATACCGCTGCGGTCCGGAATCTCTAGCATGTCTTGTAGCATGTACCGCCACGCGAGGAGGACGCCATCATCGGCTATTTGAACACGCATACCAAGAAAGTGATGCAGCTCACCAAGGTCTTTCATGGCGAACTCCGCCGAAGAGCGGCGATGATCCGTCGAAGGAGGCGGTGAGGAAGTTGTGAGGGACAATGTCATCCACATAGAGCAACAAAGTAAGCTATGTCTGAGCCACGCTGGAAGATGAACAGTGAGGTATCGACTTGGCAACAACAAACCCCAAGGATAGCGGGAAGGAGGCCATCCGGCTGTACCATCTTGCGAGGAGCCCGCCCGAGGGGTAAAGTGGCTTCTTGAGGAGAGGCAAGCGAGTCCGGATGAGTCGTGGATCTTGAACCACGAAGAGGGCTGGCGACAATAGACCGTCTCGAGGATAGGGTGCTTGATGCGCGGGAACACGTTCTTCACATCGATTTGGTGGATGGATGGGCGAGGCGGGAGGAGCGCCGAGATGCGATGCGGTGCAAAGATGGGGGCTTCACCACGGGATCAACGTCTCGTCGAAATCAACCCAGACGCCGAGTGAAACCCACGAAGGACCCAACGAGCCTTGTACCTCTCGAGAGAGCCATCGATTGGAACTTGTGCTTGAAGATCCACTTGCCGGTGACCACATTTGTTCGTGGAGGGGCGGGGCACGAGATCCCAAGTGTGATTACAACGGTGGGGCACTGTGTTCCTCTTCCATAGCCGCCTTTCGCCCGGGTTTGGGTCGGCAAGCCGCTACGGAAGGTCTTCGCCGCCGGAGAGTGAGGCGGCGTGGAAGGCGGCGGGCATCGGAAGCCACTCTTCAATTGGCGTGGCCATGGCGTCTTTGATTCACCCAGGGAGGTACCGGCAAACGCCCTTAGGGAAGGGCAAAGTGGTCGGGCGCGGCTGGTGGGCGATAGGCGCCGTGGCGGGGCGGCAGAGTAGTGGTGCTCGAAGCGTCCGGCAGAGGCGAACCCAGTGGAGGACCGGCCGCCGCGCGCAGGCGAGGAACGGGCGGGCGAGATGCCGTGGCGCGCAAGGGCGTGGAGGTAGAAACTGGCGCGCTGCGGCGCGCGGAAAAGTTCCCAGCGTCCGCCCAGCCGCAGCGGATGTAAGCGCCAGACGCCGGGCGCGTTGATGTCATCGGCGGGCGGCGCAGCGCCCGAGCAAATCCCGCGGAGGGCCGCAGGGGTGCCGGAAGCTGCCGGCGACGAGGCGCGCCCAGCGCCGCCCGAGGGAGGCCGGCGAGGGCGGGGGGAGTTCCTGCGAGACAAAGACTTGTGCATCGATCCAGATGGGAGGGAGCTGAGTGGTCGATGAGTGTCGTCATCGAGGAACCGGAGATCGGCGGGAGCACTAGGACCATGGCGCTCAAGAAAGGGAAAGGCCGTTTCATCAAAGATGACGTGTCTTAGGAGGCGATGACTCTATTAGAAGAGAGGTCAAGGCAAAGCGGTACCCTTTGTGATGAGCGAGAATAGCCTAGGAAGACACACGGGGACAGACCTAGGGGCGAGCTTGTGTGGGCAAAGTGGTCGACATATTGGGGTAACATTTGCAACAGAAGACTCTAAGATGATCATATGTGGGTGGCTTGCCGAACGGGGCAAGGTGTGGGGTGGATAGTGGAGGAGAGTCTTGGTAGGCGGGGACGTTGAGCAAGACAAGTGGGTCGGTGGAGAGGGCCTCAACCCAAAGAGAGGATGGAGGCATCGATGCCCTGAAAGAGTAGTGAGCGAACGACATTATTTATAGAGCGAATAATGCGTTCAGCTTTACCATTTTGAGGCGAGGTTTGGGGGGGGGACATGCGGAGGTGAATGCCTTGTGAAAGGAAGAAGTGGCGGGAGCTAGAGTTATCGAACTTCGTGCGGTTGTCGCGATGAAAGCCTTGGATCAGCGGGCGCCAAACGGGTGGAAGCGTGGGCAATGAAGTGAGCTAGTGTCTTGAAAGTATCGATTTGAGGCGCAAAGGAAAAGTCCACGTGTAGTGAGTGCAATCATCAAGTAAGACCAAATAATATTTATTACCGGAAATGCCGGTAATAGGAGAGGTCCACAGATCACAATGAACAAGATCAAACTTATTGGACGCACGAGAGGTGGACCTGGGAAAGGGCGAGCAACATGTCGCCCCTAAGCCGACACGCATGACACAAATCGAGCAATCTTGGATATGACATGACACACTAGACGCCTAGCTTAGCCAAAGCTTCATGACCAGGATGACCAAGACGCCGATGCCACGTGGGGGAGGACGCTGGGCGACAATGTGAATGAGGCGGGATAAGAAAAACTCACAAAGTGTGTGCGTTTCACCAGCAGCATTGACTGAGTTCAATTGTAGAGATCGTCATGAAAATTTTTATCCTGATTGATTCATACCTTAATGGTAGATACATAACACTAACCTGCAAGAGATCAATGAGAAGCAGAATCAATCATGAATGAATGGTCAATTCAGAGCCAATGCAAGGGATGGCAAACTCACCAGGTGTTTATGCTTGTTAGGTATATGGTATGACCAAATGAGCTGCTGAATTTGACACCCAAAAAAATACAGTAAGCATCGATGGAAATCAAAATACGGGCATAATATCCAATCAACCAAGGAAGTGTTGGATCGGACCTCTATTAAGCAGATGCATGATCATGCAATTGATTTGCCATAAGCCGAGAATTTGTATATATGCTTCAGCTCCTGAGCAAATTGGCGAGGTATACATATGATGTACTATATTCAAAAAGATCTCTGTCCACCTGTGAAGGAAATAAAAGGCAACAGTCAAATCTTTGCCAAACGCAATCAATAATCTAAAAAGACAGAAACGTGTTTTTCATCACAGGCTTTAGAACAGCGAAGGTTTTTGTCATCACCTGGACAGCAGGCACATGATAGTGCGACATAAGTATATGAGGCCTGAAGAAAAAAACAATAAATTTCGCATAGATACAGCACTCAAATCTGCAGCGATTTTGGAGTAGAAGGCAAGAGGATGGGAGGGAAAAACTTACTGATGCAGCACACGATGCACATACGGACACAGAAAGGAAGGAGATCCGGTCGCGACTTCCAATAGCCTGTGCAAAGGGAAGATGGAGGGAGAGAGGACATGGGGGAGGAGCCATGAGACAGAGCATGAGGAGAGGGTGAGGTACCAGTGAAACCCTAGGTCGTCGTCGGCATCAGGCTGGAGCCGGGCGCCAAGGGGCCTCCCGGTGCGTCATCACGTGGGGAGAGGAGGGAGGGAGGGAGGGACGAACCGAAATGTGGGCGGGGACGTGAGTTGTCGAAGTCAGTTTCGGCGGGGATGGCGGACGGGCGAGCAGATCTCGGCGGGGCAGCACCCACCAGCACCGCGTCGTGCCTGCCGGCGGATGGGCGGAGCACCCCACCAGCACCGCGCCGTGCTTGGAGGCGGCCGCGGTCGGCGCCGGCGGCGGGCGGATGGATCTCGACGGGGCAGGCCCCACGAGCACCGCGCCGTGCGTGGAGGCGGAGAGAGGGGAGAGGACGACCGAGGGAGGCCGCGGTTGGGGCATAATTCTTGCATATTTGAAACGTCGAAGGCACCCACCACGCGCATGAGCTAATCTTCAGTTTCAATCACGACGCGCACAGCTAAGCTTCAGTTTCAATTTCAGTTAACAATCACGAACCAATCAGTGAGAGAATTCTGGCAAGGGATGGATAGTGAGGAGCTCCTATATAGGAGTTATAGATTTTCAAAATAACAATATGTTTTAGCATATCGAAGCCACCAAATTTATATAAAAATCACTTTCTCAATTTAAAATTAAAAGTTATTTTAAAAATCTTGGAGAGTCAAAAAACATCTCAATTTAACCAAATTTATGGAAAAACGTTATAAAGATTTACAACATCATATACTCTAAAAATATAAATAATGAGCAATCTAATGATACTTTAGTAGATATTATAAAGTTATTATTTATCATATAAATTTAGTTAAACTTACAATATTTTGACTCTTTAAGATTTCTAAATGGCTTATAATTTGTCATGGAGGGAGTACCAGCTAATTATCTTACAACATAGGTAGTATTAGATTCATTGTGAAACATACTTAATATTATATATTAATATCATTCCATTATACCTTCTATGTATATTTCAAGTATAATCTTTACTTTTAAGCTTTTTTTTAACCAAAATACACTTATATAACTATATTCTTGTTAGTATGTACTCCCTCTGTCCGGATATAAAAGACGTTTTGGGAGTGAACACGATTACAAGACATGAGATAAAGAGACCACAAAGACCCCTACGATGTAACCTATTGCTCAAAGTGACAGTTGAAACGAGTGCACTACTTTTACATTATAATAGTTCAACCAGCAATTGGACAAGCAGTAGCATTTCTCCCTCCACCGCCTGCCTGTTTTTTTTTTTTATTCAATGTACAGTACTGCTAGTGGACGGCAATGAACTGACTGATGGGAACGGCCTGCTGTACTCGCCTACTCTGTCTAGGATGCCAGGGCTAAAACGACGTTTATTTTTGAAACTTCTCTCGATAGCTCAAACGTCTTTTATATTGGGACGGAGGAGTACGAAACAGATGCATCCAACTCTTCTCTCTCTCTCTCTCGGCAAAACCCGCAAAACCATAGCCCGACGCCACACTGACACAGTTCTTCTACTCCCTCGAGTAGTACTGCTCTCCTCTCGTCTTGCTCGCCCACGCTTCTCTCTCTCTGGCTGAGAAGGAAGATGGCGGCCGCCTCCAAGAGCGACGACGGTCCGGCGGTAGGCATCGACCTCGGTACCACCTACTCGTGCGTGTCCGTGGTGGAACGGCCGCGTTGAGGTCATCGCCAACGACCAGGGCGAGCGCCTCACGCCGTCCGTGGTGGCCTTCAGCGGCAACGAGATTCTCGTCGGCGACGCCGCCGTGCACCAGACCTCGTCGAATCCTACCAACACCATCTTCCGTGAGAACCACTAGCTCTTTGTTCAAACTTGAGCTATTTTTTTTTTATTAAATCTGGGGAAATGGGAGATTGGTTCTACGTGATGATTTGTTTGGTACTAGTACTACTTTGGTTCCCCCAAGCACCCTATCAAATGCTCCGGCCATGCAAACCCTTTCTGAAATACTAGTGTATTTCAAGTCCTTATAATCTAGTCTAGAGCATTTGAAGTCGATATACTCTAGTAGGATTTATCATCTCAGCATTTTCTTTGTTGTACTGCAACCGGGTGAGACAAAGTGTTTGAAAATTCACACAAGCATCGAAATTGAACACAAAGTCAAGATTGAATTCATTTTGTGAGTTCTCTTGTAGACCTCTATAAATCAGTTATTATTATCTATATAAGAGATATTTTTTTGTTGTTTTTTGAAAGAAATGGGAGGACCTGCAAATCAAATACTGAAGCAACACTACTGATTTATGTATGGTTCCCTCGGTTAAATTAAATATGTGTGTTTTGCAGAAGTGAAGCGCCTGATCGGCCGTCGATTCAGCGAGGACTCTGTGCAAAATGACATCACCTCGTGGCCTTTCACAGTCATCGCAGGACGCGATGACCGTCCGATGATCGTGGTGCAGTATGAAGGCAAGGAGAGACAGTTCGCACCTGAGCAGATTTTGGCAATGGTGCTGATCAAACTTAAGGAGACCGCCGAGGCGTACCTTGGCATGACGGTCAAGAATGCTGTCATCACTGTTCCAGCGTATTTCAACAACTCCCAGCGACAGGCTACCATAGATGCTGGCACCATCGCAGGACTGAATGTCATGCGCATCATCGTCGAGCCCACTGCTGCAGCTATTGCCTACGGTCTTCACAGGATGCCCGTCAGCAGTGAAGGGAGGACGGTGCTCGTCTTTGATCTTGGCGGGGGAACCTTGGATGTATCCCTCCTTAATATTGATCGGGCCGAAGACATTGATATGGCTCTGTCAGCAGCCCACATCCAGGAGATCCATCCGCAGCGGGCGGCCCGAAGCTCTACAAGGCCAAAGTCCAAGAACGTCCGCACCTGGCCCGGTGGGGTATGCAGCCTCTGTGCCGCCCCGTGCCCGAGAGTGAGTATAAGTAGAAGAGCATGAGGATGCCGTGATCATCTTGTCATCTATTATCTCTAGCTATTTTGAATCCCTGTAATAGAACTGGCCATCTGCCATAGTAATAGAACTAGCTCCGGCGATCGCCGTCGTACTCTATTCCGTTCGATTCGAGCAAGAGCCTCGTTGGTTACCGACGGTGGTATCAGCTCCCCGCCGATCTTCACCGCGCCCGTGCTGGATTTTCCCCTTCCCTCCCATCCCCACTTCACCGTGATTCCAAATTGGGGTGCCATGGATCCCAGCGTCAGCGTTCGACAACCCGATCCAGCGATTGAACCTTCAAGAGCGGGGATTCGAGTCGCCGTCGCGGCGCTGAGCAGCGTCGTCGCGTCTGAGGCCCACCGTGCTGGAGCGCATCTCCGCCTCGGACTCCGCTCCGAAGCGCCGGCGCCGCCGACACCCGCATCATCACCCCTCGAGAACCTCCGCGAGCCGAGATTCGCCGCGGTCGCCCGCCAAGCGGGCGACCGCCGAGAATCGCCTCAACGACTTGGCGTCGTCTTCACGATCGAGCTCGGCGCCGTCGGCGGTCCGGAGGAACGCGACGGCGTGTCGCCGCGCTCGGTCCTCCACCGGCCGCTACGGCCGAGTCCGGCAGCCGCAGATCGGCGCTCCGCCGGCCGATGGATTCAGGACTCCGCGTCTCGCTCGATAAGCTGCCGTGGGCGGATCGCTTCAGTGTCTTGGGTTGGTCGCCCGCCTCACACTCCTGGAGAACAACGACCGACCGGGCCATGGGCCACGGCGTCGACCGACTACACACGGCGACGGGGCATGGTTCCATGCGGCCATGGCCCCGTTCGGCCAATGGTACGTTCCACCGCCTCCCACCCATCTTCCTAACTCGCGGGTCACTCCTCTGTTCCCCCTTTCTACCAACTTCACCACGAACCACCTAATCCACCATATCCGCCCCAATTCCAATCAGTATCCACCACCAATTCCACTTGGGAGAATCACTACCGCCCCTACAATCCGCCCCCAATTCAACCACCTCCGTATCCTCCCACTGTTTCCAACCAATTCCACCATACCACCAACCCCAATTTCTCCCAATTTTACCATTCTTCTCAGGGCTGCCCTCCTAATTCCCATGGATTCCCTCACCATACTACCAATTCCCACCTCGGTCAGCTACCCAAACTTCTGTTTCCCCAATTCGATGGTGATAACCCTCAGCTGTGGATTACTCGTGCCCAATCCCATTTCGAGATGTATTCTGTGCATCCTTACGTGGGTACGCATCGCCACCCACCACTTCACCCGGCGTAGCTGCCCGTTGATTCTGATGCATTTGAGCGTCGCCTTCATAACATTTCCTGGGATGCCTTCACTCACATGGTCAGAGATCGCTTCAGTCGCGATCAACACGAGCTGTTGATCCGACAACAACTCCATATAGCCCAAACCTCCCACCGTCCACCGATTACATAGAGCGCTACACCGATTTGGTGGAACAGGTTGGTCGCTTACAATCCTAACCCTGACACATTATCTATCGTGGCCCGGTTCATTGACGGTCTCCGTGCAGACATTCGTCCTGCTCTTCTTCTAGCACGCCCTTCGAATTTGGATACTGCTTGCACTCTTGCGTTGTCTGAGGAGGCGCTGGAGTATGGAGCACGGCGTGAGTACAAGACGTCGGATGGTTCCCAGTTCACCAAGTCGGCGACGGTCAAGGGTGCTCTACCACCTCCTCCTCCACCACCTCGGGCGCCCATTGCCGTCCCTGGATTGATGGCCGCGTCTCCGGCGTTGACAAGAAGTCTCTCGACGAGAAGCTTGCAGCCCTCCGCGCATCCCGTCGTGCCCGTGGGCTGTGCATGCGCTGCGCGCGAGAAGTGGGCGAACGGTCACCGGTGTGCGCCTGTGCCTCAGGTTCACTGCGAGGAAGTGCAGGAGATCTGTCAAGACGACTCCTATGAGGAAGGTGAGACATCGACGCCCACTATGTTCCTGATGCTGAGGTCAGTCAGATGTTGTCATCAGCTGTCGTTGCGGATTCTTCTGCTATACGCACTATGCAGTTGATTGGTTCAGTAGCTGGCAAGCGAGTATCCATATTGATTGATTCTGGCAGCACCCATTCGTTCATCGCCGATACTATTGCTCAGGATATTGCAGGTGCTAAACCTTTGTTACAACCTATGTCTGTTAGGTTGGCTGATGGCACTATTCTCACCTGTGATTCAGAGCTCCCTGATGTTGAGTGGTCAGTGCAGGATGTTTCATTCCACTCCTCCTTACGTATCATTCAGTTGGGCACTTATGATATAATCATTGGCATGGATTGGCTAGAGGCTTTCTCTCCTATGAAGGTTCACTGGCATGACAAATGGATGTGTATTCCTTATGGTGATCGTAATGTCTGTTGCGAGGTCACGAGAACATCCTTTGCCTCATTTGGTTTGCATGTTATCTCACTATCGGCCAGAGGATAGTACGCCAATTCCTCACGGATGTCCCTCCGGCTATCACGCACTGTTAGATGAGTACAGTTCTCTCTTTGCTACACCATCCGAAGCTGCCACCTTTATTGCGTGCTGTGACCACACCATTCCTCTAGTACACGGGCATCACACATTTGCGGTTCGACAAGATGGTGTATAATCCTAAGCTCAAAGACGAAATTGAGAAGCAGGTTTCTGAGCTGTTGGATTCAGGCTTTATCAGACCAAGTGTTAGTGCTTATTCTTCTCCTATGTTGCTTGTTCGTAAAAAGGATGGCAGTTGGCGCATGTGCGTTGATTATAGAATGCTAAATGCACTCACAGTCAAAGCCAAATTTCCCATTCCTGTGGTGGATGAGTTATTGGACGAATTATCTGGTGCCCGTTACTTCTCTTGTCTGGACCTACGTGTTGGCTTCAATCAAATCAGATTGGCGTAGGGGTGAGGAATACAAAACCGCTTTCAGACACATTGGGGCCAGTTTGAATACAATGTTATGTCGTTTGGCCTTACTGGTGCTCCAAATACATTTCAGTCAGCTATGAATGGAACCCTGAAACCTGTGCTCATTTTTTTTTTGCCATAGTATTCTTCGATGATATCCTTGTATCTGATCTGGACTGGCCTCTCATATTGAGCACACGAAGCAATTATTTCAAATTGCATTATCCGCCGATCGATGGCATTTGAAACTTAGCAAATGTCGTTTTGCCCAGCAATCTATCTCTTATCTCGGCCATGTCATTAGTTTGAGGGGGTGTCTAGACCCAAGCAAAGTTGCAGATGTCCAACGCTGGCTGATTCCTCGAGGATGTCAAGGAACTCACGCAGACTTTACGGGGCTTTCTGGGTACCACCGCAAGTTTGTTCCTAACTATGCGGTCATTGCGGACCCTCTTACCGATCTCCTCAAAAAAGGCACTATGTTCATTTGGACACTGCTCATTCTGCGACTTTCGACGCTCTAAAGGCCTCCTTGGTTTTCAGCCCCGTCGCAGCTCTTCTGTTTTTCGATCGTCCCTTTCAGATCCAAACGGATGCTTGTGATTACGGTGTCGGGGCCGTGCTCTTGCAGACGGCCATCCATTGGCATATGTCGATAAAGCATTGGGCCCCGATCTCGAGGCCTCTCAACATACGAAAAAAAGAGTATCTCGCCATACTCATGGCGGTGGAACAATGGCGCTCTTATCTGCGGCATGCTCCGTTTACAATTTATACCGATCGGCGCAACTTGATGCATATCACAGATCAGCGCTTGCACACCGATTGGCAGAAGAAAATGCTTACCAAGTTGTTGGGGTTGCAGTTCACAGTGGTCTATAAACTTTGGCTCCGTCAATGCGCGCGATGCTGCGTCACGCCACCCTTCCCCCTTCGCCACTCTCAATCTTTGTCTCGGCCGTGTGTGGCTGGCTTCATTCGGTAGTGTCAGGCTATCATGATGATCCTTTTGCAACTAAGCTGCTACAAGAACTCTCTCTTAATCCTCATGGCCATCCTCCATACACTTTGATATCTGGCATCATCAGGCACAAGGGCCGTATTTGGCTAGGAAACAACACACCAGTGCAGACCCAAGTCATGACGGCCTTGCACAGCAGTGCGTTAGGTGGCCACTCAGGCTTCCCAGTTACATACAGCAAGCTGAAACACTTGTTTTCTTGGCCGGGCATGAAGACTTCTGTGCAGCAATTTGTGGCTTCCTGCTCCACCTGTCTGCAAGCAAAATCGACCGATCCAAGTATCCGGATTCTTTGTTGCCACTTCGATTCGGATGAAGCTTGGCAACTTATCACTATGGACTTCATCGATGGTATTCCCTTGTCTGGCAATGCAAACTGCATTATGGTTGTGGTCGACAAATTCAGCAAATATGCACATTTTATACCCCTGCGCCACCCTTTCACAGCTGCAATTGTGGCTCAGTCATTCCTGGACAACGTCTCTGGCCGCGACGGACTACCAGAAAGGATGGTGTCTGATCGGGATCCCATTTTTACAAGTAACTTTTGGAGTGAATTCTTCAAGCTGGCCAAGGTGGAACTTGACTTGTCTTGACTTATCATCCACGGTCGGGCAGCGGGCAAACCGGGCGAAGTCAACCCGGTGCCTTGAAACATATCTCCGTTGCTTCGTCCATTGCTGTCCAAGAACATGGGTCAAGTGGATTTCTCTTGCTGAATGCGGTACAATACCGGTGAGCACTCTTCTCGGCGTCCCCCGTTTGAGGTATTGTTTGGCCGTCGTCCTCGCCATTTTGGGATTCGCGATGCTCTTGTTTCCCGATTGCACGATGTGCTATCCAAGATTGAGGAGCGCAACACGATGCTGGCCGCAATCAAGCAACATTTCTTTGCGTGCCCGAGAACGCATGAAGACCACGCCCGACAAGCGCCGTTCGGAAAGAACCTTTTCCGTCGGTGATTTTTTTTTTTCTCGGGTTGCGACCCTACGTTGAGCGCCCTCGGCTACGCGCCCACAACAAGCTTTGCTTCAAGTATTTTGGGCCGTGCAGTGTCGTCGCCGAAGATCAATTCGGTGGCGTACAAGCTCAAGCTACCGGGCTGGAGTTCGGTGCACCCAATCTTCCACGTCTCCTTACTCAAGCCAGCTTAATGCTCGCTGTTCCCCGAGCTCGACCGGGCTTCCGGA
Source organism: Hyparrhenia diplandra (assembly GCA_015847255.1). Lineage (NCBI taxonomy): Eukaryota > Viridiplantae > Streptophyta > Magnoliopsida > Poales > Poaceae > Hyparrhenia > Hyparrhenia diplandra. The sequence goes on from JADLZK010005762.1 coordinate 21,260, forward strand.
CGTTGAAGACAACCTTCGGTTCCCGTCAAGATCCTGCAGCGGCGCATCCATCACCAAGGTGCTCGTGCTGTCACCCAGGTGCTTGCCCAGTGGTCCGGAATGGATTCCAGCCTACCTGGGAAGATGAGGTCGCTTTGCGCCAGCGTTTTCCGGCTGCTCCGGCATGGGGACATGCCGGGTCTCAAGGGGGAGGGGATGTCAGCAGCCCACATCCAGGAGATCCATCCGCAGCGGGCCGGCCCAGAAGCTCTACAAGGCCAAAGTCCAAGAACGTCCGCACTTCTGGCCCGGAGTGGGTATGCAGCCTCTGTGCCGTCCGTGCCCGAGAGTGAGTATAAGTAGAAGAGCATGAGGATGCCGTGATCATCTTGTCATCTATTATCTCTAGCTATTTTGAATCCCTGTAATAGAACTGGCCATCTGCCATAGTAATAGAACTAGCTCCGGCGATCGCCGTCGTACTCTATTCCGTTCCGATTCCGAGCAGTAGCCTCGTTGGTTACTGACAGGCTCTCTTTGATGTGAAAGCCATTGCCTGTGATAGCCATCTTGGAGGTGTGGATTTTGACAATCAGATGGTGGATTACTTTGTTCAGAAAAACTTCCCGAGGAAAAACCAAGACAACAGACATCAGAAGCAACCAGAAGGCTATGCAGCGGCTGAGGAGTGCCTGTGAGGGTGCGAAGAGGATGCTGTCTTCGACTTCGACGACACAGACCACCATTGAGGTCGACGCCCTCCATGGCGGCATTGACTTCTATGAGATCATCACCCGCAACAGCTTTGAGGAGCTCAACATGGAACTCTTCTGCAAGTGCTTGAAGGCTCTTGAGAAGTGCCTCCACGATGCCAAGATAGACAAAAGCAGCGTCGACGACGTTGTCCTAGCAGGAGGATCCACTCGCCTTACGAAGGTGCAGAACATGCTCCGGGACTTCTTTGATGGGAAGGAGCTCTGCCGGACGATCAATCCTGAGGAAGCGGTTGCCTATGGAGCTGCCATTGGAGCTGCCAATCTCAGCAGGAAGTCTAATGGTAAGAAGGTGCCAGACCTTCTGCTGCTAGATGTAACACCGCTCTCTCTCGGAGTTGAGACAGACGTTGGTAACATGACGGTGCTGATCCCAAGGAACACCTTCTTCCCCCACCGGAAAAGAGGAAGTCTTCACGACCCACTATGACGATGACACAGAGGTGATCATCCATGTGTATGAGGGCGAAAATGAGAGTGCCAGGGACAACAATCTGCTCGGCAAGTTCGAGCTCGACGGCATCACCCCAGGCATGCCCGCCATCCATGTCACCTTCGACATCGATGTGAACGGCATCCTGAACGTGTCAGCTGAGGACAAGGCAACAGGGTCGAGGAATAGCATCACGATAAAAAATGCGGGGGGCTGAGTAAGGAGGAGATCGAAGGCATGAAACGGGAGGCCGAGAAGTACAAGGGGACGTAGAGGAGCAAATGATGGGGCCAAAGCACAACTTTTGTATCAGGACTTCAGAAGTGATTGTGCAAATCCTATCATTGGAGTATCCCTGTTGGGATCTTTTGGCTTTAGATAGATGCTACTAACTTTTAGTAACTTCTAGCAACATTTTCCCTTATTAGTAGATGCTAATTAATAGATCCATAGGTGAAAATGTGGTCTTTCCGCTCTCCTGTTTGGATCCATTGTACTTAATTTATATGAATGACAAAATGAATATGCTGTATGACGAGTTGACCACAAGAAACATCCAGGTGCCCCAAATATGTTTTAACAAGGCTTCTACCCTTCAGATTGACAGAAAGGTGAACAGTTGAGATATTCTACAGAACTATTCATTTCAGCTATGTTTTGGTGCATACTCCTTCACTGAATCACTGGACCCTTGCTTTATATTTGGCACACTGCCATGCGAACCTCACAAATATATCCTCTTCGCAACATGATCCGGGAGACCGTTTCCTCATCATGTTGCTGCTTTTGCTTGATGCCCAGAACAGCAATAGCTTTCCCTATTTGCCTTACTGAGGACTAGTATAATTTTGTGGTACTCTTTTGGCTGAAACGGAGCAGTAACATGTTTGTTCAGTCTACCCGCAGAACATCGATGCGTTTTCTCGTCTCATGGCATGAAAGTCAAATTGCTTACATGTGTTTGCTGTACGCTACCAGTTTGGTTCAAGTGTTTACAATCGTCGACCAGTTGTGTAGAAATGCTTATGGACTATGGTCCAGCCAGTTCGGCTTGTATGATGAGATTTTGACCATGTAATCAGCCTTACCAAGGTACGCCATTAGGACAACAAACCATCAATCTGTGCAGGCAAATACTGAAATTAGATGTATACATTTTCTTTTTTTGACCGAAAACGGTGGAGCAACAACTCCCCAGTGCAGCGCCAAATATAGTAAAAAAAACAAGAGGGAGTACAAGCTAGGAAACTTACAAAGGAGTTAGCCAAGAGCTAACAAAAAGGAAGGACCTTTAGACAGGACTAGAGAGGAGATGACCAAAACTATAAAGAGTTGAGCCAGTTCATTACAGACAGGTGAAAGGCAGGATTGATTCTGTGAAAATGAAGATCCAGGCGTTTCTTTCATTCCATATACGCCAAGCTGCTATCATGAAAACTTTCATGAAGAAAGGCAATTGCAATACTGAAATTAGATTGACAGTGCAAGACATTCAAAAGGTACTTAAGATTACTCTAGCATCACGGTTCCACAAACAAAGCATCACCAATTAACACATGGTTCCAGAAACAACGAGAGCACAATCTAGTAGGCTATTGCCAGGCATATATATGTCAAACCAGAAATAGCTAAATAACAGTAGCTAGTGCTATCATATGCCAAACCAGAAGTTGCAAAATAGCCGTAGTACTAGCATTAAGCTTCTAGCGCAGGAAGAACCAGTATGTAATAAATTATCTAACCGAGCCTGTGTGATGCAGCTCACTGCAGTGCCATGCCGCCCATGTTTTGGATGTGGGGTGGAGTTGAAGCATCAGTTCTCAGTTTTCATGCTTAGATAGTATCTTGGCCTTCTTGGCATTCCTTGATTCCGTCTCCTTTGCTTTGTACCTCTCGGCATCTCGCGCCATGCGCTCGATTTGTGCCTTACAAAGCCTGCCACTGTGCTTAGTGATGGTGATGCTATTGGTCTGGCCGCTTGCCTTCTCCTCTGCTGACACGTTCAGGACACCATTTGCGTCGATGTCGAAGGTGACGTTGAGATGGGGAACACCCCTAGGAGCCGGGGGGATGCCAGAGAGGATGAACTCACCGAGCAGATTGTTGTCATTGGTGCTCAAGCTCTCGCCCTCGTACACCTTGATATTCACGACTTCCTGGTTGTCTACGCAGGTGGTGAATAACTTCGTCCTCTTGGTCGGGATGGTGCTGTTCCTCGGGATCAGAACAGACATGACTTCTCCCAACGTGTGGATCCCAAGGGATAGAGGTGCGACATCGAGCAGAACTATATCACCCACCTTGCCTAGTTCACCAATGAGGATCGAGGCTTGAATGGCGGCGCCCCAAGCAACAGCCTCGTCAGGGTTGATACTCCGGCAGAGCTCCTTTCCGCTGAAGAAATCCTGGAGCATGCTCCGCACCTTGGGGATGCGGGTGGAGCCACCCACGAGGACAATGTCGTGGACGCTGCTCTTGTCCATCTTGGCATCGCGGAGGCACTTATCCACGGTGTCCATGCACTTGCTGAAGAGGACCTTGTTGAGCTCCTCGAAGAAGGAGCGTGTTATGGGTTGGGAGAAGTCGATGCCATCATGTAGCGCATCAGCCTCAATTGTAGTTTCTACCCTTTTTGAAAGGGTTCTCTTTTGCCTTTTCACAGGCTGTCCTCAATCGACGGCGTGCCTTCTGGTTCTCTGTGAACTTTTGATGTCAATCTTCCTGCTGTGTTTCCTTATGAACTCCCGCATACAGTATTTCACCATCTCGTCGTCAAAATCTGCTCCACCAAGGTGTGTGTCACCAGCGACAGCCTTCACCTCAAAGAGACCCTTTCCTATGCTGATACCAGGATCAATGTTGAGGATAGACACATCCATGGTGCCACCGCCAAGATCAAAGACGAGAACCGTCCTCCTACATCCATCGCTGGTGGGCATCTTGTCAAGGCCATATGCCAGGGCTGCAGCAGTGGGCTCATTGATGATGCGCATGACATCCAGTCCAGCAATTTTACCAGCGTCGATTGTTGCCTGGCGCTGAGAGTCGTTGAAGTAGACGGGGACAGTGACGACTGCCTTCTTGACCGTGGTGCCTAGGTAGATCTCTGTGGTCTCCTTCACCTTGGCTAGCACCATGGCGGAGATCTCTTCAGGCGTAAACTGCCTCTCTTCGCCTTCATGTTGCACCACGATCATCGGCCAGTCCTCGAGATGACCGGCAACGACCGTAAAAGGCCACACCTTGATGCTTTCTTGCACAGACTTGTCGCTGAACCGGTGGCCGATCAGTCGCTTCACATCTGTAAGAAAGATGCCATATAAGCATTCAAGTTACAAATTGCTCCGCTCTTTTTTTTACAAATGTAAGCAATCGAGTGAAACATATAAAGATGCTAAAGTGTGGTTGTCATTGAGTAAACTTGGACTGAAGTTTTTACTTGCTGGGTTCTTTTTTTCAGACTGCAAGTATTAAAAACAGATCAAACTTTGACAGAAGTTGTAATCTAAGTAGCACTCGTTAAAAAATCAGTTCGTTTCCTCAATGGAAGCTGGAGCAAACAATAAATCAGTTACTTTTGCAGTTGCAGGTATACCTGCAATAGTAGCTGGGAAGTAAGAATCCTGTAACTACTAACCAAAATGGGGAAAAAAAAACAGAGGTAGTACAGTGCAAATGAATTGGTAAGATGGAAAACATCGTCGTTCTGGGTAGTTTCTCTGGTTCCCAGCAGGAATCACCTGAGATTACTGCACCAAACCAGGACCAGGATCAATTTGCTTGGCGCTTTTCATCAAGAAAACTAAATATCCAGATCTACCACACATTGTTCGGTTTCCGTCGCTTTTACAGCGGGAGATCGAGCTAATGCTTCAACGAGCTGGTGACGGAGAGGCAAACAGGCAAGGTCAAGCTCGCCAGTCGCCACCGTACGTTGCCTTGAGCTTCCTACTAGAGTTCTTGCTACTAGGCTGCTACTACTGCTGATCTGGGAGAGGGAGCCTAGGATGAACCCAAGCTCGTGACTACCGACGAAAATAACCTTTCAGCACAAGCGAGTGATGAAACAGCTCAGTAGATAGATGTAAGTATTCTTACCGAAGATGGTGTTGTCGGGGTTCAGGGCGGCCTGATTCACGGCCGCCTCGCCGACCAGCACGCCTTCGGTAGTGAAGGCCACGCAGGACGGCGTGAGGCGTTTGCCCTGGTCGTTGATGATGATCTCGGCATGGTCGCCCCGCCACACGGCAGCACACGAGTGCGTCGTGCCCAAGTCGATGCCGATCGCCGGCGCGTTGCCATGCGAGGCCGCCATCGCGCCGGAGGTGAGCGGTTCTTCTCCGAACAGCAAGAAGGGGATTGAGTCGCCTTCGATCGGTGTCCGGCGTTTGGACAGGACGTGGATAGAGATGACACTACTGTAGTGGGGTAGGGGAGGGTAATAAAAAGTTCATGTCTCTTCAAAAATACTGTAGCCAAGACAGACACCTCCCCAGGCCTGAGCCCCTGACAACTTTCACCGCCCTTGCACGCCAAGTCCTGCTGAAGCGAGAACCGAGCCTAGCTCGGGTGGCGAGCGCTGCGGGTGTGCAGGCTGCCGGCGAGAGTTCGATTCCCAGAATCGATCTCACGTCTCTCACCGGAATTTATTCTCAAAACAAATTTGCAGGTCCCCTGTATCCGAACCTCACACATGGATGTACCACAATGGTCGAAGTGGCGTGCCCGTCACGTAAAGCCTGGATGACTTCGGATCTCTCGCCCACGTGCAACATTTTTCGTATAGGTGTAGATCTAGCTTGTGCGCTAGGGTGTGAGTGTGTGAGTCTGTGTGCGTGTGGTGGTGTGAGTTAGTGCGTGAGTTCAGAACGTGCCCGTCACATAAGAAGCCTGGATGACTTCGGATCTCTCAGCCACGTGCAACATCTTCGTATAGGTGTAGATCTAGCTTTGCGCTAGGGGTGTGAGTCTGTGTGCGTGTGGTGGTGTGAGTTAGTGCGTGAGTTCAGATACTACAGCTTGTACGTGAAGAGTTGAGGCGTCAAAAAAAAAAAAAAAAAAAAAAAAAAAAGTCCTGCTGAAGCTGAAAAAGGCAGAAGACTGCTTGTAATTCAAATTTTGTCTTTAAATAATGGTCATCCTTAGGTTCCCTTCACATCGTGGAAAAAATTTCCATGCCGTTTTTCTTAAAAATGAACAGATTTTTATGTAATTCTATAAGCAAAAATAAAAAATATTCTTCAGAATATATTTTTTTGCAAAAATTCTGCATTCCGAGCCTTACCTACGTATTTCTTTCTCAATATATTTTTTCCTAGTAAATTTCTATCTCTATTTATTGTTTTTCTATACACCACACATTTTCACTCCTAATTTCCGATGTCTAAACAAAAACGTCAAGTATTTTTGAAGCAGAGACTGTACTTTGTTTGACTGGTACTACTGCTCACTCTGTCCAAAAAATTTAATATATGGGTTTACGGAATTAAAGATGGGTAAAAAGATGTGTTACAAAAAAAAAATAAAAAGACGAGAGATAAAGAGAAGAGACGAGGGAAGGGAGGATATTTAGGGGCTATTTGGTTGCCTGCATCCGGCGAACATGGGCGGCCGGATGTAGAATGGCGTTGTTTGGTTGCCTAGATGCTCTCTCCGGCCAGGCTGTGCAGATGCAACTCACCTTCACCCAGCTCCACAGAACGTGGAAATCGGCGTTCCTCCGAGCCCTGGCTGGCTCGGTGCAACTGCTTAGTCGGTTAATGACGTTATTAGTATATAATTAGTAAATATTAAGTGATATTAACATATTTTAAAAGATGGTTAAGACATAATTAGATAAAACAAGGACTTTAAGATTGTATTTACACAAAATAACAAACATTATCATAATTTTTTTAAAAAGTTATCTCATGCAACATATCTCCATACTGATCAACCAAACACCATCTCTTCTCGGCCAAGCTAAGTAGATACAACCAACCAAACACGATAGCATTGCATGCACTCGGCTCAGTATCGTGAGCCGCTCTCGAGATACAAGCAGGACTCTCTTTACTACATCTAACCAAACAGGCCCTAAGGGGACTGAGGAGTGAATGAGAGAATGACCAATTAGCTCATGTTTTTGAATTACTATGCGTAGGTTCTACACATGGATTTCAAAGTGATTCTATACTTTATTATTTATTTTGATTAACGCAGTAGCCAGCAGGTGATATCACATTATTTGTAATGTATGGAAACAAAGACGGGTCCTTTAACTCCTTACTGGAATTTTGTACTAACTTTTTAAAGTTTAACCAAGTATGAAGATCATAATACAATATTTGTATTTTTAAATAAATTTATTATGATAGTACATTCCATTTGGATTTTTGGTGTTTTTCTACTTTGAAGGGCAATGGTGATTTTGCTCTATTTTTTTTTTTTTTTTTTTTAACTTTATGGTTTTGCCCTTCACAACTTGCAAGTGGACGTGTTTTTGCCCGTGGTCAACGTGATTTTGCCCTTGTTTTGACCATTGACTAGGGAAAAATCATGTTGACTTGCTAGTAGTGAATGACAAAATCACAAAGTAAAAAAAAGGCAAAATCACAAGGTCACTTCAGTAGGGGTAGAAACGCTTAAGCCCTTTTTATTTTTAATCTAACAATACTTAGTACACATCGTATACATAAGTATTTTTTTACATATTATTGATCGGAATTGTCAATAGTGCTCACCTTCTCCATATAAAGAATACAAGTTTAAATGAGCTATTATTCTACGTTTAACTAAATTGATTGGAAATGAATATCAATATTTATAATTATTATAAATGTAATAATGTTTTTAATATAAAGTAGTAGTATGCTTTCATAAAAAGATAGTTAAACTAAAGGTAGTTTGATTTAGGCCGTTTTGGCAAAAGGAGCCGGCCCGGCCAGGAACTGTTCATATCTCAGAAGTCGGCGGGGAGGAGGAGCCGGAGAAGCCACGAAATCGTGGTTTCGACCCGCCCAATGAATAAGATTGTCGGTGAGAGAACCGAAAGAGGGGAGAAAACGGCTTCGTGCTACAAGATCGGGCGCCGGATGAACAGTGTCGTATGTCGGGTGAACAGAGCCGGTGTCGGCTCAACAAGCACGAGTCGAGCCGCGCTCCTTTTGCCAAAGGGGGCCTTAATGCTAAAATGACACTCTTTCTTAAAAACGAGTCTAAAACGGATTCATCATTTTAAGTGTCCGGAGTCATCCGCTCTGGATCCACCGTGGCAAAAAAGAAGAAAAAAAAAAACTATTTAACTGCCGACAACCTTCCATAAGCGCCTAGTGCTGCCCTAGGCCTTGTTTAGATGGTAATATTTGAAACCGAATGTCACATCGTATACTATAGCACGTTTCGTTTGTTAGTGGTAAATATTATTCTACCATGGAGTAACTAGGCTCAAAAGAATCGTCTCGCAATGTACATCTAAACTGTGTCATTAGTTATTTTTTTACTTACATTTAATACCCAAACATATGTCTTTTAGTGTATTTAATGTGATGTGATGGAGAGAAAGTGGGAAAAAAGTTAGAAATTTTAGCCATCTAAACAAGGCCCTACTTGCATTGCTAGAACCAAAGAAAAGAGAGAATTTACTATGACTCATATATACATATAAATGAGTCGTTTTTCAAAATAGACACTAAACAGAAAAAGAATCCTACGTTTTGCTCGCAAATGTGACTAAACATGCAATTATGAGAAACGCCGGTCATACTAGTCAATTTTGACCAAGTTTTTTTTTTTTTTTTTTTTTAGGGATTCAGTGGGGAAATTTCCCCACTTAATCTTTTTTTCATTGATAAAATAAGGGGTTCATTACAGGAGCACAAGGAGTGCTAAACAAAACTTTGGAGCACCACAGGCTCAAAAGAAAAAAAAATACATTATGGGATATTCTCCAACCAAAATTTCAATGGACCACAAGTCTTGACTTGGCTTTGATGATCAAACCAATTTGCTCCTTGAAATGGCTCTTCCATCTAGCATAAGTGCAAGGTTTTCCATCAAAAATCAGATCATTCCTCATACACCGAGATAGACCAACAAGATGCTATGATAATTTCTCTGAAAAACACCTTGTCAAAATCCAATCTAGCTTGAATAACCATGTCTAAGGAAGGTAGAGATAGATCCCAGTTTATGCCAATGACAATCCAACAGGCTTGACTAAAAAGGGCAGTCAAAGAATAGATGTTCAAGTGTTTCATCCCCGGTTGAATTGCAGATAGCACAAGAGTAGCTGGGTAAGAACATATTTTTCTTTTGAGCATTCCTCTAGTATTCAATCTATCTTTGAGCAAAAGCCAAAAAAAGAATTTGTGCTTACCCAAATTAGAACCTGCCCACATCCATTTAAAAGAGGGGAAGCTTCTTCTTGACCCATCAAGATGCTATAGGCTTTCTTAGAAGAATAAGAATTAGAGTTCCAACTGTACCACCACTGGTCCATGCCTTCAGGATCATAATTCAGGGAATTTATTAACTCATCAAGCATTTCCAGCTCTTCTAGTGCCTGACTAGACAATGGCAGGAAGAAATTTCTGTCGAGCTCATTGTTAACAAAGAAACTGAACGAGCACTTTTTTTTTTTGGCATAAGAATACAGCCTTGGAAATTTATCTTTGACATAAATATCACTCCATAAATCGAACAGAATGGAGATGCCCGAAAGCTGGTTTGCAGGTGGTAATTGTTCTGAAATCGGGACGAGTTTGAGAATGTCTCTCCGCGAAAAGATCCAAATGACTCTTTTTTGTCGACCAAGTTTATATTAAAATGTATTAACATTTTTGTCTCAAAATAAATTTATTATAAAAATTTGTTTCATAACTAATTTAATGGTACTTATTTTGTCTCATAATTGTTAGTATTTTTATATATAATTTCAGTACGTAATGTTTGACCGCCCGTGATGTAAAAATTACATGTTTTCTCGGGAGGAAGTATCAAACAAGTCATTAAGCTTACCTACTCGAGAACATTATCCTGTGCACACGGACTTATATGCAACCGTGCACACTAGCCATCCGGGCCTTCAATTCCCCATCGGTGGCCAAAGACAAGGGTGGCTATTATGCAATAAACCGCCCAAGCGCACGCCGCTTTTTTTTTTTTTTCGCCCCCTATAATTCACATTGGCCGCGAGGTTTCCCCATCGTTGTAGGCACCCGGCCGTGGGTTTCCCAATGTCGCCGCAGCACCTAACGCCGCTGCCGCCGCGGGCGGCCATGCCCATCGGGGCCACCGCCATCGGCGGCTCCTCCCCGCGCGGCGCCGGACCGGGCCGACACGGTGGCCGCGAAGTCGAACTAGAGCGCTGGCCTGCCCGTCGAAGCCACCGCCGCGGATCTTGCTCGTCACGCCCGCCGCCATGGGAGGGCGGGATTGTGGTCGCCGTCAAGCAACCGCGTCGGCGGTCGAGGATGCCGGCCCTCACCGCCCCAAACAAGCCCGTAGTTGCCATCACGCCGCCGGGCGGCGGCAAATAGCTAATCCGCGGTCTCGGTCTGCAGGTCCGGCCGTGCGTGGGGAAGGGCAAAGCGCGGGGTGCGTGTGAATTGTAGGGGACGAAGTGCAAAACGGTCAAGCGCGTGCGGGGCAGTTTATTGCAAAATAGCTACCTTCGCTTTGCTTGCCACCAGATGGAAAAAATCGAAGGCTCAAAATGGCTAGTGTGCACGGTTACATATAAAGTTGGTGTGCACAGGATACGTTCTCTACCTACTCAAGGGCCAAGTCCAAAGCAAAGCAAAAACAGTCTTGTAGCCTAGCCATAGACCACCAGTAGAATGCTTGGAGTAGCTGACATGTCTTGTACTAGTAGGCTGCACCTATATTTAGGCTGCACCTATGAGCAGGCCTACTACTACTCGTTTGCCAGGAGACTACTACTCGTTTGCCAGGAGTCATAATGTCCATATCCGGCGAGATCAGGCATCCAAAGAAGCGTCGGAAACTTTTTTTTTTGGACAAACAAGTGTAGGAAACTTTGAAACCAATTCAAAAACCATAATAAAGAAAAAAAAACTAAACTTGACAGATTCATAGTATTTCGTAAGTGGAAAATTTAGTATTTCAATAATTAATCTATTCATATTCAGCCTGCTTATTCTCCCCTCAAAGAACATTAGCTGATTTATGGATCAGTGTTTGACGATATTTTGTACGAAAATCTTCTCTAAGTTTGATATTGAGAAGAACATTAATAAGGAAAGATAGGAAGCAAATTGCATTACGTCTTGGTCTGTGGCAAGCGAATGCATAGTGCTTCTTTTGATCAGTTGCTAGAAAGGGAAGCTAACATTTGTTTCTATACATAATGAGAAGGAGAGGAGCTTGCTTATACGCACATATGCGCTTCCAATATGCTGCAATTCCATGCATGCGTTTGCACCTTCGCGAGCAATCAAAGAAGTTAACAAGCATATGTATGATTCAATCAAAGAAGATAAGCTACCATTTGTACCGGCTTATGCATAGCACAGTGCCATGGATGCACGTAAGCGAGTCGACGTGCAAATGGAAGAGGCTAGTAATCGTGTGGGATTCTGCATGCTACAGGGCCGTATATGTATATATGTGCCTTGACGTTCATGCAAAGAAGCTAATAGAAGTTAGCAAGTGCATATATGTCATGCATGAATATACGCTTCTCAAACATGAGACAGCTCAAGCACCTAACAGGCAGCCACACAGTGTATGGCGTCCGTATACTGGAAGGTTGAGTACGTGTAGCCCTACATGTATTATATGGCGTATACATGATCTTGTACTTCGACCACTGTCCGGCCCGTGAACTTTTGGGCCTGCGGATGATAAATCCATCTGGTTGGCTTGAAGCAGAATTCCTCTAGAAGGGCTATTACGTGAAGATAGCCATTGGGATGGATAAGCACATGCAAGCTTATCTTGTGTAATAGACTCCGTATATCTCGCGCTCGCCAACAGCTTTCCGGCGGCGCGTGCGTGTACAGCCAGGAGCCCTACCGCAACCCTAGACGTTGCCTATATAAAGAAGCCCCTAGACTCCAGAGAGATGGGGGGGAACACACTTGCATCCAGGCGCCGCCAGGCTGCCCAGCAGGGAACGCGTGTGTGTGCAGAATGAGGATGCAGATCCAGAGGCAGCAGCCGGCAACGGCGCCACCACACGGTGCTCGGCTTCGTCCAGCCCGATCTATACCACGATGCCGAGCCACTAGATGAGGTGCTGTCCGGCAGGAATGCGACATGACCACGCCGCCGTCGGTCGGCCAGGCAGGCCACGGTCAAGAGAGCGACGACGACATACGTAGAGGCGGACGGCCATCTGCATCTACACCATGCATGTGTGCGTGTGAAGATGCATACAGGCTGACGATGGCTAGCGGATTGGATCAAGGAGGCGCACGAAGGCAACCCTAGCAGGCGGCCGCCGCCCAGGATGATGCCGCCGACGAGATCCATCGCCAAGAGGACACGACGCGATGGACATCTGTTCACGGCCGCATGCAGGAGTGCTCGCGCCTCAGCTGCGCCGGCCGAACCACCACGCCGCCGCCGGAGTGACATCTACGTGAGAAGCCCGCAGGCGCTCGCTGGAGATGAGGACCGCCACGCCACGGCGTCATGCATGATGTCGGATTGTAGAGGTCACTACCACTACACGACGCCGGCTGAGCCCTTCGCTGGGACGGCCACACAACTGCGCCACAGGAGCGCGTTCATCACGTATGTCATCAACAGACCCGCCACGCGCTTCGAATCTACACCAGACTTAACATGAGGCAGACGGAAGGCACGCAAGTACACGCCGCTGGTCGGAGTACTCTGTGACTTGCCGTCGCCGTGTCATCGTCGGGCCACGAGATGTCGCCGTGTCATCGTCGGACCACGAGACGGCTTGAAGCCATTGCGTATACAAAAGAGACTCCACTACGGACGTCGTTCTCCAGCACACATATGCAGACATACCGTACCGGGGTGCCCGAGGTCTACCAGGATGCAAGCAAGGCCAAGAACTTGTGCATCCATATATGGAAGACGGGTGCATCTACGTGATGCATCTATACCACACCGGCTACCTACGGATTAAGGAGGCTCGGTGGGAAGATAGCCGCATGCCGCCGGCGAGCCATAACACCTCTTCGACGGGCAGCGCTGGTCAGCGATGATGCTGATCCCAACCGGACATGCCGTCACGAGGACAGGAGCTGCTCCTCCTATACAATGAAGCATGCCAGCCATAATGAACGGCGGCATAAGATTTAACTAGCATGTTCTATCTAATATGCAGGATACATCGAGAAGACGACGGCTACATCTATCCCGGCGTCTACACCATCGACGACACCGCGCGCTACACGACGGAGGCGAGCCTGGACGCCATCGACGATGGCTCCATCTACCCCGACGTTCACCATCGATGACACCGCCGCACTACGAAGACAAGTCCGGACGCCGTCAACGACGCGCTCCACACCTACGCCCGTCGGCTGCCGTGCACCAACGACACGGATGCCAAGCAGCGACTGATCGACACACGCCCACGCCATCTGCTGCCGCAGTCGAGATTATGCTGAGGTGTCGTGGAGCGCACTAAGACACATCGGCAATGACGCATTCATGCATGTGCATGGGTGCATGCACATTCGTGCTCATATACGTGTGCTAACAAGCCAAGAGGACACCAGCAACCATCAAGTTGTATGTATACATGCATATGCCTATGCGTGTACGTGAGCGCCCCTTCATGTGCCTCATAGATTAAACTATATGATCCGGAGCTCGACTGTCGTTCGAGCCCTATTTATATAATTTTATCTTTTGTATTTTGTGTGCATCAGGTAAAGCTGTTAGGCAATCGAGCCATGTACATCTTCCAGCTACTACTACTATAACTCCAGTCCACGCCGACGAGGCGGACGACGAAGGCGAACACAAGTCTTCATCAACTACTACAACTTCAACTACTCTACGTGATCAAGTTCCACGGCGCACCCGACGATGTTGCCGAGGAAGTCCAAATCAGTCCAAGCTACATCAACCATGCAAGTGCTACTACCACTACAACTCATGTGCCGCTCGACACCAACGAGGCGAACGATTACAGGTGGCGTGGCTAATACTCTAGCCCACGTTCTACCGCTCATGGACCGACGAGGCCATGGACACGCCGACGCCATCCACATCTACACCAACACACATGCATGGAGACGTGAAGCGAAGACCGGACCTAATTTACCTCAACGCAGAGCTTAATCGGAGGTACTGCGTGAGCTTGACTCACTGGGGTAATTAACTAGGAGCTTTTCCGAGGCCCTAGGAACCATGAAGACCACGCCGCCTATGTCGATGGCGGTCGGGGCTGGCTACCTATGGAGCGCATTATGTACCCGGGAACATATATATTTGTATTTTCCTTAAATATGAATAAAGTTTATGTTCCCTTTATTTATTTATTTTGTGTACTTTAGTACACTGGCACGCCAAGCACATTTATTTTTATTCGCACGGAGAGATCCTCCCCTTTCTTGAGTGATTTTTTCTGCGAAAACAATCAGCCAAACGACAAATTGCTTGATTAGTGGTCAAATTGGATTCTGGTCGATTCAAATTAGGTTCTAGCTGGCTCTAATTGGTTCTACTTGTTGTTTGTTGGGCTGATTTTGTTTATTCAGCCGGCTTATTCTACCCTTAAAGA
>JADLZK010005763.1:0-25945 GCA_015847255.1 Hyparrhenia diplandra
CTCGCGAACCAGTCCGTTCCTTTCCTTGCGCGGCTGCAGACGAGAGAGAAGGGGAGGGAGAGGATCACCGATTCACCATGGTGGCGCCGGACGTGAAGGCGGAGACGATGAAGCTGATGGATCAGCGGGGTGGCCTGGAGGCGGAGATGGACGCCATCATCGCGCGCCTCACCGCGCCCGGCGGGCCAGGCATCACCGGCGGTCTCGTCGACGCCGAGGTTTAGCCTAAGATCCGCAAAACCCTAATCTAAACCCTGAAATTTTCTTCTCATTTTCGCAGTCTAGGCGCTAATCGTTGTTTGTTTTGGCTCGGTTGGTTTAGGGTTTTCCCAGGTCCGACATCGACGTCCCGAACGTGCTCGCACAGCGCCGGAGGCTCGCTGGTATGGTATCCATTGCTGTGCTCGGTTTTCGTTGCGACGCAATATCTTACTGTTCAGCTAGCTATATGTTCACTCGTGACAGCCGTTGCTTAACCAGCTGTTTAGTTTCTTAACTATACACATCTTTCTAGAATTTGGTGTTTTGGGGGGGCCAGGAAAAGGGGATCTTAGGGTAATGGATTGAATGGGTTGGTCCATGTATTGAGTTGATGCAATGGATTGAATGGGTTGGTCCATGTATTGAGTTGATGCAAGAGGCAGTTCTGAATCTTCTGATTAACAGGGCACTAGGCAGCCTGTGGCCTGATGATGCAGTCTGGTAGAGTACAAATTAACAAATTTCTACGAAATGCTAGGATTCTCATCCAAAGGTGGGCGAGGTACAAGCCTATTGGGATACAAGATAGGGACTAGTTTGTGCTGGACTCATGAGCCTAAAGTGTAGAATAAAAGGAAAGCATATTTGCTGTTAATTGTATTTAAAAATGTGGATTGGTTTTCTTATGTATATGCTCCAAATACATTTCATTTGTTCTTTTCCTCCTTGTTGGTGGCTCATGTTGGGTTTTATCTATAGACTTTGTTGGTGTTGTGCAATATCATTCCTACCATTTACATTGTTTGATGCTTGTTGCAGAATTGCGAAATGATCATAAGGATGTTACAAACAAAATTGATAAAAATCTGGAGATTTTACACTCAGCAAAGTTACCAAGGAATGAGCAGTCAACCTCGAGGAGGTCTGGTAAGTATACAAACAGTATCTTATCAAATAACAATGTCATTTATGGTAGCATGCCACAATCTGTTGAATCGTTATCCAATTTGATCTTCTTATTAAATACCAAGAAAATTTGAGTAGCTATGATCTTTTATGATATTCATTTTTATAGTTCTGCAAATGCCATCTAAGTTGTGTCTTGAGACAATGAAAGTTGAAAACAGTAAGGTTCATGTGTTGGAGGGAGTTTTCTTGTCCCTACTCTATTGTAGCACTGTTTTTTCAGTGAACACACCGTAGCATGGTTAATATTCTAATTTCTTATATGCTTAAATAATTCTACAACTTGTGGCATCGTCAATAAAAAGTATTAGTAATATGAGGATGGTTTTGAAGGAGTAAGGGAAGAAATATAGAATAATCAAGTTATAACAATATTTAGAAAAAGTTCAAGTTACAAAATGATCTTAAATTTTAGTATTTGCAATAGCCATGTTCTTATTATTATAAATCTCTGTTTATACAAAAATGTGTGTTATACCCGAGGCATCCAGTTAGCAAATATGGCCCAGAGACTTGTGGAACTAAATGCGATTAAAGTTTCTGATCTCTGTGATATTTGATTTCATGCAGATACAACAGGTCCTTTGCACATTGGATCATCTCAAAGTGAACCTATGGAAGTGGACCATGTGACAAAACTTCCGTTTGCCATGATTGATGAAATCACAGACGGTTCTCCTGCTTCTGTGGATGGTTTGCAGCTTGGAGATGAGATAGTAAAGTTTGGGAATGTGGAAGCCGGTGATCAATTGCAGGAAAGGCTCATCTCTGAAGCTATTTCCAATGAGAACAGTCAAGTATCTTTAGTCATCATTCGCCAGGGGTCAGCCATGAATTTAACAATTACTCCAAGAAAGTGGCATGGAAGAGGACTTCTGGGGTAAGTTTTATATCTGGGTACTGGGCATCAGTCCTTTTATTACCTTTCTAGTCAATACAAAATTTCATAGCTGATCAGCCCTTTTTAAAGAACTTTAATGATGTGTGTCTTCTGTGTTTATTTGGTTGCTTTGATTACCATGGTAGGTCTTCCAGTTTGTCATGTCCACTTGTTTAGAAATTCATATGTGGAAGCTGCAAGTCTTCCAATTTTTTTGGAAAAAGTCTAAATACCCCCTGAACTATTGGCCCTGGAACACATCATCCCCTAAACTATAAAACCGGTTTTCTAACACTTTAAACTATGAAACCGTCTAATTTAGCCCCTAGAGTGGTTTACGATAAGCGGTTTTGCCAATGTGGCCATACAGCGTGGCAACCACGCCCAGCTTGGTGTATGGCCCCACTTGGCAGCGGCTCTTGGCTGAAACACGCGCCTGCTCCTAACGAGAGGTGGCGGCTTCTTGGACCGGCCATTGATGGCGGCGTCATCACCTTGGGCATCCATCTCGTCACCCTCCGACTGTCCTTTGCGCTTCTCGGCGGGCGAGCGAGGACAAGCACGGTGGTGCTACAGCGAGCTCAATGGCCAGTGTGTGGCGCCGGCGCCCAGGACCAGCACCTGTCCAGCGTCCAGCGGCAATTCGAGGATGCAACCCGGTCGCCCACGGTAGCCAGCAGGCATCGGTGTCCGCGGACACCCGCAGCAGCAGCCGCGCCGTGCCCCCAACGGCGGCCGCTGCGAACAGCGCGTCCCTGGACCTGCTGCTCAGCGGAGCGGTTCCTCGGTGACTGCGACATGGGCGCGGTCGCCGCCCCACTGTTCGGCGTCCTCGCCCGGCGACCGACGGCGCTGGCCCTCATTCGCCGCAGGTGGCTCGCACCAGGTCTGGAAGCTGCACCGATGGGGGCCCCGCGGTGTGCTCAGTGTATTCTACTGCCCCGGCCCTGTCATCGCGCCGGCGAGGCAAGCGAGGACGCTGAGCAGCGGTACCGGCAGAACCAGCGCTAGAGCAACCTCTAGTTCGTGACCAGCGCGTCGTTGCTACTTACGGTGTACGCGGACATGGAAGCTACCTTGCCGACGAGCGGCACAACTACGAGCAGACGTGATGCACCTATTAATCAACAAGATGGACCTGTTAGAAGAAGAGCAACAATGAGTTAATGATAATTCTAGTGAAACATATTTTACAATTTCTTCGCTCGATATAGATTTAGAGGGGCCGTCGTGGCGACTTCGCCTCAAAAATCTAGGCTGGTACTGGTGCCAAGTCTTCCGTGCTCCCAAATCAGAGTACAACGCTGCTGCGCAGCAAGGCGTGGCGGATGCTGCGCCGCGGAATCACAGCGAGCACGGCGTGGCGGCAGAGAGCCGGCGCCCGTCAAGTCGACGCTGGGGACAATGGCGGCGGCTACTACAGCCGATACCTCACCGCTGGGTCACCCAATTGCCTGGGTATGTGTCAACCACGCATCGCCGTCCCCGACCGCGAGAGCGCAGAAGCAGCGAACGGCGGCGCGGGGACAATGGCGGCGCTACTACAGCCGCACTCGCGGCGGGGTCACCCAATTGCTTCGGTATGTGTCAATCCACGCAGTCGTCGTCCCGGTCGAGAGCGCGCAGAAGCAGCGAACGGCGGAGAAGGTGCCGCAGCAGCCCGCCTGAAGCGCGTCGGCGTGGGCTGGAAGCAGCAGCCGCTAAGCAAGGTGGTCCTGGAGGTCGGTCGCGAGCCTCGGGCGGCGTTGGGTGGGCATGATGCACAGTCTTGCAACACCCGCGCATCGCCGCAGCGCAGCAGGCGTTCGACATCCGCGCGCCGCCCGTCGGAGGGCAGAGAGAGACGGAACCAGAGTGCATGGCGCCCTATTTACCCAGGAGGGCCTCCTTACAGGTGGGGCCATACGCCAAGCTGGCTGCGGCTGCCACGCTCACGCTGTATGGCCACGTTGGCAAAACTACTATCCCAAACCGCTGCAGGGGCTAAATCAGACGGTTTTCATAGTTTAAAGTGTTAGAAAACCGGTTTTATAGTTTAGGGGATGATGTGTTCCAGGGCCAATAGTTTAGGGGGGTATTTAGACTTTTTCCATTTTTTTTTTTTTTTGAGAAGAGCAAGTCTTCCAATTTAATGCTACCAAGTTGATACCAGATAAGTGTGAATGTAGAGTCCCAAGTATGAGATCGCTAGCTTTAGTGCACTGCAGAATGGTTGTTAGATCACTATAGTTTTCTTTTGGTATCTCTTCAAAACTGTATCTTTTCACAAAACTTGTTCGGTTAGATTCTTAAAGATTTGTGGAGGGAATTGGAATAGCACTATAAGCTTGGAAGATTAGTAACATTGGACAATGCACACCTGTTACAACTTGCAACAAGTTAGATTTTTTGGGTACTATTTTATCTTCACACTATAAAGCAGTATTAGTTAGTGATGCTACAGGATTTGATCGACAAAGATATATATGCTAATCTTCAAAAGTTGATACCAAGCTATAAACTACTAGACCACTGATCAGTAAGATAGGCAGACAGCTGCCTAGTCCATGTCTGCTCTTTTGTTTTGCTGTAATTATTTTCGCCATCTGATGCCAATGTCTTAACAAATGATAAGCAAATGATCGGTAGCTGGCAAGCTTATTTGTTTACTCGTGACAAGCTACAAGATCCTTCTTGTTCCCTTGCTGATGACTTTGTTAACTCCAAGATGGTTTCTGGTTCTTGCAGGTGCCATTTTCGAATGCTATGAAGAGTCAACGCTCTTCTGCAGAATTAGCTGGTCTATCATGTTTGCACTTGCGGAGACGACTCTGGCAATGGCATTTGAGCCGCAAAGTGAAATGATTTAACTGAATGTGTGGCATCTTTCAAAAAATACTAATTGCCTGTATTTAAGCTGTGGAGCTTTTGAAACATACACGCTGGTGTGTCAGGTTGCCTTAACCTCCTTTTTTTAGACCGTCAGTGTTCATTCTTACCTGCGCGTCTCCCACACCAGCGTTAAAGCCTTATTAAGCGTTCGTCTGGTACAAGGAGTTTTGTATGCTGGCGATGCAATTTTGGTACATGAGCAGATTAGATAACCGCTATTATCACCTTTATACGTTCTGACGTTATGTAGGGATGTTTCTGTTACACGTTTGATAATGCCAATTGCCATATGGAAATATATGAGATCAAACAAAAACTTTGCTGGTCTGACAAAAGTACAATGCGATGCTTGTGGCCGGACTATATGGACAGAAGAAAAGGGAAAGAAAATCTGCCATTTGTTTGTCAATATCAGTCCTCGAAAGGCTTTACGTTTCACCTGCTCTCAATAAAAACACAGAATGCCTAACCATAGAAACAACAGGCTGCTTACAATATACTTTGTACACGTATATTGCTTGCGAAGTGACAAGAACATGACGGTACTGTAGTAGTAGGTATATATATCTATATATCCATTCCAAATTGAGTATACTTTGTTTCAAAAAATGCCCCAACTTGTGGATATGATCAGGCCCCCAATATATGGATATATAAGCCACAGAACCACCAACTGCACCACCAACCCTTCGCCTAAAAATTTCATACAAAATCTATGGCATATGTACGGCTACTAGGTGTATGATATGGTAGTGTGTAGATTCCCTATTATTAAACACATGTACGGAGTTAAACTAGCCACCATCTTAAGACGGATGAACAAACTGACAGTTAGCCTAATTGATTCTGCTCCTAGAAGGCGAGAAGTAATGGCTTTGACTTGTACACTGTTACTAGAAACCCCCGCCTGAAGCTAGCTACGTCTACTGTTGTTTTGTCAAACCATATCATACTCACACCCTATTTGGAGTGCAGGAATTTCATGAAAACAGTGTATATGTAGGAATTCGGTGGGTTTATAGCTACTTCTTCCTTTCTAAAAGTAGATCGTTTTTGGCTTTTCTATATACATAACTTTTTCTATGTATCTAGATCTAACTATATCTAGGCGCATGGTAAAAATTATGTATCTAGAAGAACCAACACAAATTATAATTTGGAACTAAAGGAAGTACACCTTTAATTAAATCTCATCTAATTTGGAAACTGGGGCTATGTTTAGATCCAAAATGCAATTTTCCAAAAACTATCACATCGAATATGTCGGCCTATGCAAAATCTAGATGAAATAAAAAACTAATTACACAATTTTTCTTGTAAATCGCGAAGTCGAATCTAATGAACTTAATTAGGCCATGATTAGACACTAAACTGCTATAGTAACACATGCTCTAGCAACAGATTAATTATAGACAAAAATCTATAATTTATTTTATAATTGGCCCACATTTAGTACTTTAAAGGTGTACCGAAATATCCGATGTGACACTTCACCGCACCACTTTAAATCATCTAAACACAACCTGATTGAATGAGAATTGGGTATATGGTTCTCCCGGTGGCCTTTAGTTTGTCCGGTGCCCCCATAATTATAAAATGCATTAGAACATTTATGAAATTTGAATACAAAAATTTCGTAGAAGTGAAAAGAAGAATCCATATCATTAGCAGTAGTGGGAACGAACTGAGCTCAACTGGTTGGTTTGAGGTGGTGAAAACTACCCGTTCTCGGGTCTAAATTATCGACTTGATGTGGGTTCTTGTATGTTTTTAGTGGTGGACGAGATGTGACTTTGTCAATGTCAAAGAGTCAAGACGTACAGTAGTCTTTGTAGCTGGTCGCAATTGTCACATGTCTCAGGGGTGGTAGATGGTAATATTTTGTATATCTCTATTTAATTTATCTCTAATATTTCTTCTGTCAAAATTTTTACGCACTTTTTTTGTGCATTTTGTTCTGACAGTGGGACCAGATCGGATGAACTAAGATGTGACGCCCCTACCTCGATCAGATGTGCTCGATGAATAGCTTATCATCCGTCAGAGCTAGCGCAGTAGCAGAACGCTAGCTGATGGAGTACATGCCACGTTATGTTTACTAATTCTAAGTCAACATTTCTCATGTCCTTAATATGTGCCGCTAACTTTAGCAAACAGAGATGTGTTCACAACTACTTTTAGAATGGAAATCTGGCTGGTGAAGGGGATCCACCATGATTGGCAACTAAAAGTGGTATGTAACAACTTCGGTTTATGATTACACGTACGTACCAAGACTGATATGGTGAATACAACAAACGGAAGGTGTGTTGCTCTAATAGAATGATGCTCCATAATATGTCGGCCACTGCCATATAAAACGTGTGTGTGTGCACAACAATGAATAAGCAGTCAAGCACCTGATGACGAGCTAATCGCGGTCCGGGGTCCGGCGAACGCCATGATGAACTGTGCATCAAAGGAGCTCCCTTGACGACGACGGTTTCGACGTGGCACCTACCGGCCGCCCGCGTCCGCGCGCATCGCATCACCCCTCCTTTTTCGCGCGCGCGGCCACCTGCACTGCTGCACGGCTCCCACTCCCACCCACCGCCGCGCGCGCGGCAACGTACGAGTACAATGCACAGGGGCCGGCACCGGCAGCCGCGCGCGCCACTCTGCTACTAGCCTAGCCTCCAGCCTGCTACAACACGCTGCTGCGGCCGCGCGCTGCCGCTACTTAACCGGCTCATCACCTGCTCTCTCCCTTCCGATCGTCTCTCGCTTTCGCTCACCACCACGCGTCGTCGATCACAAGCTCACTTAACGCCCGCCCGCGCGCGATCGAGAGCGATCGAGAGCCCAGGTGCGCGCGCGCGCGCGGCCAGCTCGCTCCACCGCGCCATGTCGGCTGCAGCGGTGACTCCCCGTCCCCGTGCGCCCGGCGCCACCCGGAGGCCGTCGTCGTCTCAGTCTCCGAAGCCGCCGGGGACCAGGGACGACAAGGACGATCAGGCTCCTCCCCAGCGCGAGGCCGCCGCCGCCGCCGACAAGACCGCCAGGAGAAGGTTGCTGCCGTTGTCGGCCCCGTCCCCGACAAGAGGCGCCGCGGCGTCCATGCTGCTGCGCCGCGCCACAGGCGCCGGTGTGCGGGGGAGCAGGAACAGCAGCTACGTGCACCCGTCGTCTTCGCTCAGCGTCTCGTGCGCGTCGGAGGCGTCCACCGAGTCGTTCTGCAGCCGGGCGTCCACGGGCCGGATCGGTCGTCGTCCCGCGGCACCGCCCGTGGGGGCGCCACGGCGGAGGGCGGCGGGCTCTGCTGGCCCTCCCCCTCCGCGCGGCCGGCGGCGGCGTCCAGCAGGAAGGTTGCTGGCACTGGCAGCAGCGTCGTCGTCGTGCCAGGCGGTGCAGCGGCGGCCACTGTTCAAGCTCAGGTGGTGGTGCCGCCGGGCTTGTTGAACGGAGGAGAATCCACCGGGCCGCCGAGGTGCCCCTGGGTTACCCCTAACACTGGTAGGTGGTCAAAACAAATCATGCGCTTTATGGCTATTTTCGGTAAGGTCCAGACAAAATAATCAAGTGCCTATACATTTACTAGCTTTATACTTATCGTATATGTATACAAGACCTGCAACAACGTACTACAAACTTTAGCCGACTGCTTTTCGCCTTTTTCATGATGGACATCTACGAGTACTATAGATATATTACTAGATTATTGTATCTAGACGAACAAACAATAATTAAACTGTAGCAAGAAAAAAAAAAACGTACAATGTTACATAATCTAGATGATGAGAGAATGCATGTTTTTGGAGAAATGCAACTAGTTTATTTTAGTGATATTTTCCATAACCATGTGTGCTCTTTGTGCTCCAATTTTTGGAGAAATGCAACTAGTTTATTTAAGTGATATTTTCTAAAAACAAAATTCTCGAAGGGAAGTATTCAGTCACTTGTTTTTTTTTTTTTTTTTTTTTTTTTTTTTTTTTGACAACGAGTTATAACTGGTGTTGGCAATGCCACACACACAAGGCGTCGGTTGTGTTTCCCTAATCTATTTGGTTGTTGTATTGATTGGGTATACAACAAATCCCACTTTCTGAACTCGATGTTGTCCTTAGCTCCCATTTAGGTGCTTGCTATTTATATCACTTCTTAAAATATATGCTTGGTGACCGACCGATACCTATGCTATATATGTTTCCTACACTAGGATATTTGACCGGAAGACTACGATATCTTAGAGTTTACTAGACTCTAATTATATTTATATGTCATTTTCATGAAATTATGTCAGTTTCTCTTAAGATTCTATTTCACCTACAATCCGAAGCTATACCCCAATCCGCCATTGCCCCCTTGGATATTTTTTCTAGTTTATTTTCTTTATTTCAAAGTTGGGAAAAAAACTTGTGATGTTTGCTAAACTATTATATATAAGGAACTATTGTCACGTTACTTTTAGGATTGAAGACCAAGTTGTTTGTTGCTATAAAAACTATTCATGTCATAAATACCAAAAAAAAAAAAAAAAAAAAACACTTGTTGATTCTCATTCTTTTTGGCTATTCTTGAAAAAAAAAATGTTCTTCCATCTTAAGAATTTATAGATGACCTTGCTCTTCTATCCCCAAAATGTAAATGGCGCTGCTAGAGCCAGCAGGCAGATGCTATACTTTCATTAGCATAGGCTTTTCACGTTTTTTTCGACGCCAAGGAGAGTTGTATCGTGACTGCTCGTAGGGTAAACAAGTAGACTACACTCACTGGATGATGATATTTATATGTCTTGATTTTTGAATACAAGATGTTTTGTGACCATGCAATGCATGATAAGACACCATCTTGGACAATCGATGACGGTTAGATCATATATGACATCACAGTGGACGTTTGGTGACATAAAAAAATACAATAGAAAGATGCACTGAAATGTTTGGTGGGCTGTCGGTTATCGAGCAACTTGTCAATTTTTATCATCCGACACCAAAGGGATTCCATTACACACTAACTACATGATAGAAGTACTATATTTATGAAAACGTAGTTCATCCAACCCTTTTAAATTTACAACTGTTTAAACTCTGAAGTATGAACTGAATATAAAGTGGCACTAGTGCCTTTTGCAACTAAACCAGAGTAATCAATCTGCCTAACTAGCTACTGGATATAGAATATAATCAATTTTAGGCGCCCAGTTAATGGGCAATCAAAAAGTATGATGGGCTCTGAATTAATACATGATTAACTGGACCTGAATTTCCAAACTCCGTTCCAATTTCACCTAAAAGTGGTGTTACCTGAAAAAGGAAATTCTGCTGATCGAAGAGCATTGTAGTGACCATATCACGATCTCTTTTCTTTACAAGGATATATGCTTAATCATTGTTGTTCTCTTAGTTTATGCATAGCTTTACTTTGCATCTTTTTTTTCAGTACGGTTAGCAGCCGGAAGCCATGATTACTATAGATAATTTATGCAATGCTATGCTTGCAATCTTTTCAATGCTACTAGTTCTTTGGAGCTTTTGCTTATTTGTTCCTACGCATCAGTCAGTCCTATTCCTACCTGCTAGGCTTCTACCAGTGCTACCTTTGTTCACAGACCTAATTGCCTGTTCGGCTGGGACCCCTTACTGCCATGAACAAAAAACAGATACATTCAGCTCCTAGACGTCAGGTTTCAGCACTGTCAACAATAAGTTTAAACACTATATGTATTATTCTTTTAGAAGAATACAATGCTTACTATTGATCTTTGTTGGAATAATGAAATGCTTAATTTCCTATCAAATATTCTAATGTAAAGCCATATAATCTGAAAGCCTTTAATAAAGGTACTCAGCCTTCTTCTAGAATGGCCAGTTGCTTTCAGCTGACTGTAAGGAATTCATTGATTTGACCTTGCAACAGATCCCTGCTACGCTGCCTTCCATGACCAAGAGTGGGGAGTCCCAGTACATGACGACAAGTATGCTCTAAACCTGCTCAGATCAGCTAATCTTTTCTTTGATATGTATGGTCAGCGTGCAATGGATTGAAAAGTTACAATCTGTAGTCCTAAACTGCAGGAAACTGTTCGAAATGCTGACTCTGTCTGGTGCACTGGCTGAGATGGCATGGCCTGCAATTCTCAGCAAGAGGGACACCTTCAGGTAAAGCAGTCATCACACACAGTGCTCAAGATTTTAACTGCTCACCAAAACATCTCAGATGTTGTCCTAAATCAAACTCACAAGCAATTACACTCCACAGGGAAGTGTTTATGAACTTTGACCCTCAGTTGGTAGCCAAGCTGAACGAGAAGAAGTTCTTGGCGCCATGCAGTCCTGCTAGCTCCCTGCTGTCGCAACACAGGCTGCGCATAATCATTGAGAACGCACGTGAGTTGCTCAAGGTAAGGTGATGATCATGCATGCATTCCATTCTATCCTATCCATCTGCCCCGCACCTAGATTTTGATGAGCCGAAACATTATATATATATTAGCAACAATTTATCTGTTCACCCGTAACACTAAATGATGGACCTCTGTTTTTAATTTGTTTCCTTGTGCAACTACATACGCTGCTGCTGCTGCTTACAGGTCATCGACGAGTTTGGGTCGTTCGACAGCTACTGCTGGAGCTTCATGAGCAACAACAAGCCAATGATTGTCGGATACCGGCACACGCGGGAGGTGCCGCTGCGGACAGCCAAAGCCGACGCCATCAGCCAGGACCTGATGCGGCGGGGGTTCCTCGGCGTCGGCCCGACGGTGGTCTACGCCTTCATGCAGGCCGTCGGCATGGCCAACGACCACCTCGTTACCTGCTACCGCTTCGAGGAGTGCTGCGACATTATTATCGAATCTTCCGCGGCGTCTGATGATGGCTACGGCGGTGACAATAATGGCAAGAAGCCGACGGCGGCGGCGGCGAGCGACCAGGAGCTGAGCATGCTGTGTGGGCTGGTGCAGTGCGTCAGCTTGGAGCCATCCACAGCCACTGTGATCAGCATCTCGTAGCAGGAAACTGCAATGCTAGTTCCTCTCTAACGAATGAGTAAGGTGTGTAGGAGAGTTGATTTGTGTGCTGCTGCTGCATGCATGTGTAGATATTGTTGGCCGTTTGATCGAGGTGTACATGCGGTCGTTGGTTTCTGGTTTGATAAATGCGTTTGCTTGAGTTGAGTGTGTGGAAAAAGATGAGTGTATAGGTAGGACAAGCTAAGAGGTTTAATTTGAGAGGATATGTTCACACATCAAGCATTGCGTGTTAAACTAAAGAAGTGGTGGAGCCGTACAGCAGATCTTGTAAAGTCGTAAAAAAATGTTTTCTAATGCTAGTCTCAACGGGCTTTATGGGATTTCATGCACATTAAATACGATGTCACATTAGCAGAATTTCACTTTTTGCATCATTTGGAGAGATAAGGGAAATGTTTCATTGCAGTGAAATGTTTGGACATTTCCAACGTGTTGGAAACGGTGTGAAACCCACACTGAGAGAGAAACCGCGTTTCATGCCGTGCGGATTGCAACGGGAGGGCCGGAAGGAGCCGCGTGCGCCTCCACCGGCCACGGGCGGGATCTCAGCCGCAGGCGCCTTTGCCGTCCGTGGGACAGAGAGCGAGCCAGTGAATTATTCATAAGGAGAGCCGAGCAAATCCAACTTGTTAAAAATGAGCAAAATGAGTTACGTTAGATTTTTCAAGGTGACTATTAATTTATCGACTTGACACGAGTACTCACATTTTTATATATATTCTTGGAGCAAAGACACTATTTTTGAGTGGTATACAATAACCCTTTAACAGATGATTTTGTAAATTTTGTATAATTTAATTATCTAGAAGATATTAAGGTATATGTGACAAGAATTTTGTTATATTCTCCATCTTAATATAAATAGAAATTATAGACTTATACTAATAAAACATTTGCTTGGAAATCTTAGGAAGGGGGATGGCCCTGCCAGCCCCCCAGCTCCCGCCACGCCGTGGGAGGTCGCTCGCCGCGCACACCTTCGCCAGCCGTGGGAGGAAGCTCCGTCACGCGTGCCTGTACCATCCACCGGTTCTCGTCATCGCCATCGTCGCGGGAGTATGCCGTGACTCTGCCGCCAAAAGAAGAGATGTTGGCGTATGACCCCGCCACGACGGGGTGGGAGCTCCACAACGCCGCAGCGGACAGGCTCTTGCTAGCCGATCGTGAGCTCCCGCGACACCGCAGCGCACGCGCTCTGACATGTCGTGGGTGCGAGCTCTCAGATTTCACAGACTACTGCCTATCCGCCGGGCGCGAGCAACTCCCAGCGGGCCGGGAGGTCAGCCGCTGTCCCAGGCTCGGGGGGCGGCGGCACTGGCTGGGATTTGGTGGGGGGCAGCGGCGGTTGGAGGCTTCGGGCCGAGAGCGGGGACGCGGCTTCTGGGAGGACAGTTCTCTCGGCCTCATGCAGAATAGGATAGAAGAGAGGGACGGTGTGACCCCAATACTGAGAAAGAGGCCTATTTCATAAAGTTTTATGTTTTTGAAATCGGTAGTGGGGGCTAACTGGTATATGTGTAAAACCCAGTGAAGCCTCCTCAGATTTTTCTGGATTTCAGACGCGTGACAAGATCGATGGTGGAAAGAGAGACTGGTTGTGTATGTTATTAAACGACGTGATTAAAGCTAAGTGTCGTTGCGGTGTCATTCTCATGGCTTTAGATGACAAAGGGAAAGCATGAAAATTGAAAACGGGCATCAGGAGCATGTTTGTTAGGGCGCATTCTTCAACTCGAGTTGCACCAATCGGTAACGAAAGCAATGGTCCTGTGTGCCTATGCATCAATCATCATGAAAGGAACAGGAATAAACAAATATTGTACATGCACGACAAAGGAATATTGAGGAATAAACTAAGTTTTTTTCTTTAGGACGACAACGTTTTGCTTCATCTCAGCGGTATTTGGTTTGGGGTGCTAAGAGCAACTCGAATAGATGTGATTAGGTAGGCTATATATGTCTTTTTTAGAAAAAAAATGAACTCGAAGAGATATGCTAAATGGTTATGTGTAAAATAGCAAACATGCTATCTCTGAAATCTTGGTGGCCATATATAGCCAACCATAGCTATTTTCTATATGATTTTGTAAAATACCAAGGCGGTTGTGGATCTCTAATTTTTACAAGTTTTTCTATTTTATAAAATGAGGCTTCGTTGGAGCCTCCAATTAGTAATAGTAAGATGGCTAAACAATAAAATTTAGCTATTATATTTAGCCAAGCTGTTGTAGTTGTTTCTAAACTTTTAGTGTGCTAAATTTTAGCACCTTTCGCACTTTTTATATCCAAACACATGTTTTTAAAAAGATGCTAAGAGCGTGTCCAAGTGACGTTCTAAATTCATATTCCATATCTTCGTTTGGCTAGCCACTCTATAAAATTTGTCTCCGTATATTAATTCAACATATACTCCTAGTCATTTCTCACCCTCCATATTCTATCAAAGCGAAGAAATAAATGGAATTTTGGACCAACACATGCACGGTACTAGGTGTCTCACAAACGCAAGGCACACTAAGGAGCCAAAATTTGGCTTTTGACTTTCACGGGATAGCATGTCAAATCGAATAGCAATGATGCTAGAGTAAAAGGGAAAACTTTTTTAAAAAAAGAAGAGATACACAATAGACTTGTCATTTTACAAAACCATATAGCAAATGACTATGGTTGACTATCTATGGTCACCGAGATTTTAGGGATAATACGTTTGCTATTTTACAAAGTCATATAACATATCTCTCGGAGTTGCTCTTAGCTAGTTCATTGGAGTTCAATTTTTTCAATTTTTCTCAAACAGTGTTAGCATCTGGTTTTAGCTAGCTAAATTTTAGCGCCTTCAATCCAAACGTAGTCGGTGTGAAACATCTGACGAGGACACTAATTAACACATTTACATTCATTTGATAACCATCAGGACGATGGTCAACGACTACACAGTTCCCAAGAGCCGTCCAGCCCCGGACGTCTGCACGGGTCAACCTAGCTGGTGCCTCCAGCACAGGTTCTTATTGTAAAACTTTGTAGCAATACGCAGTACATGACACATACAAATTAGACACACAATCACATGGTTACCAGTAATATAAATCAAACTGACGTGATCGATGAGCAGCACACATGCATGCTGGCTGGCCGAAAGCAATGCATACGCATGCAGGCTTATGCGACCAACGGCAACAGCGGCAAGCTGAAGCAGCCCATGGAGACGGTGCAGTTGGCGAAGCAGGTGACCGGGTTGGCGTTGGGCACACACGTGATCCCGCATATTATCAGGCACTTCTGGCACGCCGGCGTGCAGAAATCCTCGCCAACGCCGCCGCCGTGCTGTTCAGCAACAAGGCTGCGGGTGAGCTCGCGCAGCAGCGAGCCGGCCGCGGCCTCCTGATCATCATCGGGGGATGAGGATGATGCAAGGCAAACGGCCGGGCGCGCCAGGTCTGCGCCGACCAACAGGAGCAGCATGCAGACGGTGGCAATCTTCAGAGCAGCCATTGTTGCAGCCTTGCAGGTGAGTGACAGATTGTTCCTGCTAGTGAGCGAGATCGTCAGATACTCCGATCGATCAACGGTAGCTAGAGATGCGAAATGGAGTAGTGAGGCAGTGCTGTTTATATAGAGTGCAAATTTACCGAGTCACGTAGGTAACTGAAGCTTGCTGGGCTCTTAAAAAGACCAAAGCTCAGTTTATTTAAAATGGGATGCTGATTTCGTGCAAGGCGGCGATGAATTAATATGTTCAGACCTGGAAGTAATGTGCAGTATCAGTCTGTCAGATCAGATCCGATGATTCATGGTTAGTTTCACCAAACCCCAACGACGATATCAAGTTAGCGTATGTACTAGTGAATGAAACAGGGTACGTCGCTCATTCTTACAGAGTTAAGCCGAGTTCCGTATCAAATGTGTAAATCTTATACGCTAAGATTTACACATTTGATGCGTTTCAGTCCAGCTTACCTTGGCAGTTGGCACCCTGCAGAAAAACACTGAATATATATAATCTCTGCATTTAAATCACAGCCTCATCTCATCATGGGCAATCCATTTCAGCAAAAGCACCCAAAAAGAATGAGCACAGTTTTGAGTTTGAAGGCAATGGCATTTCGGAGCATATTTCAGAATGTCGAGCAAGCTTTTTGCCTTCAAGTCGAGAGAAGTTACATAAACCAGGTAGCATCACCATAAACGCTCGCACCGAAGACGAATCAACGACAGTAGCTTGACAACCACCACAGCAAACGCAGAGCTACCTAGCACATCGATCTGTTAAGTTGTGCTTCTTCAGCAGGACGCTAGATGACTAGCCGAACTTGTTCTCAATGTCAGTGGCCTCGAGCTCGCCTTCCAGGTGCAGCATGTTCACCAGGGCCATGAGCAGCTCGGGCCACTCGCAGTACAGGACCTCCTCGATGCCGTCGTCGTCGTCGTACTCGTGCAGGTGGCTCCTCACGTTCCTGTTGAGCCGCAGCAGGTCGGATTGCGTCCTCCTGTACTCGTGCTGGACGTTCACCACCCACTGGTTGATCCGCGCGTTCGCCCTGGCCGTCTCCAGCCAGTCGCTCTCGTATGGCAGCCCGGAGAGGATCCTCCTCTTCTTCGCGCGGTCCGTCCGGCCAAGGTGCTTCACGATCCTGTCGTGCAGCATCAGGAACGCCTCCGTGCTGCAAAAACACACAAAGTACCACTCATGGTTTTTTCAGAAAAAAAAAGAGTCTAGCTTGCTTTTGGTCGAAAATGACAGTCGGAAACAAAAAATTCACCGGTTTTTCATGGGCAGCAGCGCGGCGTGGTTGACGATCAAGGACTCGTCTTCCATTGCGAGGGTGTCGCTCCCCAGGAGCGCGAGGAACTTCCGGTAGTCCGGAGGCAGCCTGGCGATGGCGACGTCGCCACCGGAGGAGACTCTGACGAGCGCCTGCAGGACCCTGGAGAGGTGCCTGTAGTCGTCCCTCACGCGGTCGACGCCGAAGCCCTTGGTGGTGAAGCTGACCCCGCGTAGCTTGACTACGATGCCGCCGCCGCCGCCGCCGGCGCTCCCGATCCAGATGTTGGACATCTTCAAAGGGGTGGCCAGGTGCTTGCCGACCGAATGGTGGCTCCTCAGGATCAGCACGAGCTTCCGGGTGATTCGAGTGGCCTTGTCAGATAGCCGCCAGAAGTTCTTGGTGGTTCCCAGCACGGGGACCTGGATCAGCAGCGGGTTCGCCTTGGCGTAGCTCTTGGCGCTGCACAGGCCTTCCGCAGACGACTCATCGATGTCCTGGGTGCTGTGTGGACATAGATAGTTAAATACTAGCCTCTGTCTTAAAAAAGAATGCAACTATGGGTTATGTGACACATAAACTTGTTTATGTTTCACCAAGTTTCTAGAAAATAATAATAATCATATTTATGGCTTTAAATTAATTTATTATGAAAGAACATTTCGTAGTTAATCAAATGGTATTTATTTGACTTCATAAATATCGATACCTTTTTATTTCTAAAAAGTCAAACTTAAGGTACTAAAGTGTGTTACTGTGCAAACACGTGTTACTGTGCTAGAATTGCATTATTTCTAGGACGGAGACAGTAGCAAAATGAGCTTACTCTGTTGCCAATGCTACTCTGAAGTCTGAATCAATCGATGGAACATGAAGCAACAAAGAGCAGAGCAGCATCTCACTTGGATTGATCCTGAGAGTCCACCACTCCGCTGTCATGAACCCCACTTCTCTGTTGGTGTCCAGTGTTTGGATCAGCAGCCTCAGCCTGCCAAAAAATACCCAATCAATCAAGAGGTGCTACTAGTGTTCATAGGGGGTGAGTTTATGTGTGTAATTCTAAAAAAAACATACAAGTGAAAAAATTGTACCTACTTTTTTAGAGTTAATTATAAAGGGCATCACCCCTGTCTTTGCATTAGCAAGACATCAAAAAACATTCGGGTTACAACATATAGATGGATCTTGTTGGAATTTAGATGGGCTAGGCCCAATAACAAATTCGGAAATTCCTAGAGAGATCTCAAAGGCCCATTCTATATTTGGTAATCTTGGCCTTCAAGTTGTAGAGTCCCGAATCGACTCGAGTAGAGAGTTCTAAACCGATCGTGATCGTGACACGATGTTCGGGATATATAAGCGACCTACCGGTCACGCCAAAATCGATCCGATATCTCATCTTGGTTTAGAGGAATCCCTTGAATGGACAACCTCTCAACTCTAGAGAATTGAGATAGAGTTTTTGCCTCTTTTTTTGTTGTTGCGCCGCCAGAGCTACTCCAAATTCGATTGATTTATGCGTGCACGGCGGCCGGGCGCGGGTCTCGAAACCCTCGTCTTTGCGATCCTGCAGCGGGAGAAGGCGAATAAGGTTTTGGGAAGCGCTCTTCGCGCGGCGCTCCCGATCTTCGTCACGGCTCGTCTTCCGGGAAGGACACGCTAGAGGACCGCCCCGTCCGCCGTCTTCATCGCGACTTCTTCGACTTCTTCCAAAGCGTACCGCCGATCGGCGGCGGCGACAACGACTTGGAGGACCTCGGCGTCGCTGGGAACCTCTTCATTACGTTGTCCTCAACGCCAATCGTATTCTCGAGATCAAATCTATTTGGTGTGCTAGTTGTGTTTACACCCTTTGCTTTGATCTCGTGACTGAGTTTGATCGATTAATCATGAATTATATTGTGAAATTAATCTGAAAATTGCCTAATATCTCAACAATCCAAAAACCTTATTATAGGCTTTTTCTTGATTTAACTATGGCTGTTTTCATCGACGTCTTTGAGACTAGAAAAGTTTTCTAGTGCACATATAAAGAGGTGGCGAGTTAAGGCCATGCTGGCTAGAGGCTAAGATGTTCGGGTTCTTGTTGGATCGCCTCGGGAAATATCTCTAGAGAAAAGAGAAGATTCCAGGGAGACAACACTATCTTTAGAAGAACATAATAAGTCAGTGAATCATATTTATGGCACAATAAATGATAGTTCAAGTGTTTGGCATTCTCGTTTATGTCATGTGAACTTTGGTTTGATGTCACATTTATCTAGCTTGAAGTTAATTCCAGATTTTACTATTGCCAAAGGTTCTAAAGTGCCATAGTTGTGTGCAATCTAAGCAACCTCGAAAGCCTCACAAGGCAGCGGAGGAGAGACACTTGGCACCTCTAGAACTCATACATTCTCGATCGATGCGAGATGAATGGTGTGTTGACTAAAGGTGGAAAGAGATATTTCATGACATTGATTGATGATGCTATCTTTTGAATCTCGTGATGCTATATTTTTGAGAATATATTTCCTTTGAAATATATGCGTAGCAATGTTAGATTTTCTCTTGAATTAGCTCCCCGATGATACTATACCTATCGAATACCCTCGTTGAGTCATTTGAACAACCACTTGAGAAGGATGACAATGAAGTTCCTGTGAGGAACAAGAGACAGAGGATTGCAAAATCTTTTGGTGATGATTTCATTGTGTACCTTGTGGATGATACTCCCACCTCTATATCGAGAGGTATATGCATCTCCGGATGTAGATGATTGGAAAGAAGTGTTCGTAGTGAGATGGACTCGATTCTTTCTAATGGAACTTGGGAGCTATCCGATCTACCATTCGGTTGTAAATCAATTTGATGTAAGTGGGTGTTCAAGAAGAAGCTTAGACCCGATGGTACTATTGATAAGTACAAGGCTCGGCTTGTGGCAAAGGGTTATACTCAAAAGGAGGGCGAGGATTTCTTTGATACTTACTCACCTGTTGCTAGAATGATCACTATTCGAACACTACTATCCTTGGTCTGCTGCCTCATATGGTCCGATCATTCATCAAATGGATGTAAAGACAGACTTTTCTATATGGAGAGTTGGATGAGGAGATTTACCCGGATCGGCGATGGATTTGTAGTAAAAGGTGCAGAGCAAAAGGTGTGCAAGCTATTGAAATTTTTTGTATGGCTTGAAACAAGCACCTAAACAATAGCATGAGAAGTTTGACACTACGTTAACTAGTCTTGGGTTATGTTGTCAATGAAGCCGATAGGTGTGTATTATCGACATGGTGGGGGCGAATCTGTTATATTATACTTATATGTTGATGATATCTTAATTTTTTGGTTCCAACATTGATGTGATCAATGAAGTCAAGTCTTTCTTGTCTAAGAGTTTTGACATGAAAGATCTAGGAGAGGTCGATGTAATTCTAAACATCAAGCTAATTAAGGAAGAGAGTGGGATTACATTATTGCAATCTCACTATGTTGAGAAGCTTTTGAGCCGTTTTGGCTTTATGGACTATAAGCCTTCTCCAACACCTTATGATCCTAGTGTGACATTGAGCAAAAATAAGAGAATTGCTAGAGATCAATTGAGATACTCTCGAGATAATTGGTTCACTCATGTATTTAGCTAGCGCAACTAGATCGATATCTCTTTTCTTTGAGCAAGTTGAGTAGGTATATGTCCAACCGGGGGTGATGATCATTGGCATGTACTAGAGAGGGTCTTGTGCTATCTTAAAGGTACAATGAGTTATGGCATACACTATTCCGGGCACCCAAACCGTGCTAGAGGGATATAGTGATGCTTAACCGGATATTTGATATTAATCAAATCTACGCTACTAGTGGTTATGTATTTACTCTTGGAGGTGGCGCAGTTGTCATGGAGGTCTCGTGAAACGCACTATTTTGACTAAATCAACCATGAAAGCAGAACTTCATCGCTTTTGGATACAAAGATCCGCAGAGAGGCGAGTAATGCGTGAGCTCTTGTCCGACTTGCCGGTGGTAGAGAAACCAAGCACCGCTATCCTTATGAACCGTAATAATCAAACAGTGATCACTAAAGTGAATAGTGCTAAGGATAATGCGAAGTCAACAAGACACGTTTGTAGGGTCGAGATGGGGACTAGAGGGGGGGTGAATAGTCCTTTCTAAATCTAATTGCGTCGGCTAAACAAATATAATGCGGAATTGAAACTATTCGCTTAGCCAAGACTTCACCCTCTAGCTATGACTCTAAATCACCTCACAAAAGATCCTACACAAAGCAAATGAGGTGATAAGCCTAGCTTGAGCTCCTAACCGTTTCTATTGCAAGGTCACACAAACCTATGCACTAGTACTTCAAACAAAGGTGAGCTCCTACACAATTCTAATGAGCAAAAGCACAAAGCCAACCTAAGCTCACTAGATGCACAATGGACAAGGCGACACACGCCTAACCCAAAAGCTCAAATTACTTAGCTACACAAACTAAGCAAAGCAACTAACAAGCTACACAAGCTAGCAATTGCAAGAGCTACTCCACAAGCACAAGCATACGATATATATGAAAGTAAATACAAAGCTTGTGATTTGGAGAATGCAAACCACCGAGAAGAGTAGACAAGTTGACACCGTGATTTTTTTAATAAGGTATCGGGAAGCTTGCCAACTTCCCCTACTCCTCGTTGTGTCGACCAACACCTTGGGTGGTTCCTTTGGTGTTTCACTTAGATGGTTCTTCGGTTCCAAGCCAAATGCCTTTAGGCTTACCGCAAGACACCACTCTCAAGTGAGCCTATCACAAGGCACCGCAAGACACCACACTCACAAGTGAGATAACTCAAAGACACACTCTAGTAGTGATGCTCTTCGCGATCCCCCCGCAAGGTGAGCTCGAACCTCTCACAAATCCTCCTTCGAGCACCGCACAATCTCCGTTGCGTGCTTCACGAAGTCCCTTGCCACCAAGCCGTCTAGGAGGTGGCAACCTCCAAGAGAAACAAGCACACCGGCTTGCAACACGATCACCTAGTGCCACACGATGCAATCTCTCAAAGCAATCGCACTAGAATCGCTCACTCACTCAATCGGATGAACACTATCAAGTTAGAGTGAGTGGGAGGGCTCTCAAGCACCACAACACAAGCCACCAAGGCCCAAGTTTCAAAGAACTCCGCCATGGCCGACCAAGGCAAGTATATATAGGGCCCAAGTCAAATAGAGCCGTTGGGAGGAAAAATCCATTTCTGCGCTGGTCGGCCGGACGCGCACCGACCGGACTCACCAGCGAAGTCCGGTCCAGCCCCCGGCCGCTCCTTCCGGCGCCCGGTCGAACGGACAAGGCCATCGGGCCCACAAATTAACGGTAACTCGGCGCCCGGTGCACGCTTCGGTCAACCACCGGAAGCGTCCGGTCGATGCTTCCGGCCAAAACGGCCATGACAAACTCGCCAGACGCGACCGACCGGACGCTCCGGTGCATGCGTCCGGTCAAGGATCGCCTTCCCGGCGGCGTCCGGCCGGCGCGCCCGGCCGCCGCTTCGCGAAACTTCATCGTTTCTCTCCGTCGCCTTTGCTTCGACATGCTACCCAACAAGTATACCAACTTGAACACCGGGGAATAGCACGTATTCACCACCAACTTGCATCCGGCGCAATAGAAAATATGCATCTCATTTTCTCAAAACGCTGATCCGCCTCGCAAGCTCGGGCGGGAGGATGAGCGGTTCCCAAACCCAACTCAACCCTCGCAATCACGCCGCCTTTGCAAATGTGCCAACACCACCAAGTGTACATCACCATGTGCATGTGTGTTAGCATTTTCACAATCATTTCAAAGGCCGGGTTAGCTCTTGTCACGCCACTCGATCCTAACACATCGCAAAAGTTAGATCGCTCAAGTGGCACTAGATGACCGATATGCAAACCGCTTTGCCCTCTTAATAGTACGGCCATCTATCCTAAACCCGGTCATAAACTTTCTAAGCTCCTCATGACCGCGAAATGAAATGCCCTATAGGTTATACCTTTGCCTTGCGCATTTCCATTCCGCTCCATCTCAAGTGCCGATGCAACACATGCACCAACACGATCACCAAATGATATGATCCACTTCATATCATCACGTGACACTATTGGTCCATCGATCTTGACCTCACTTGCTCTTCACCGTTCGTTGGTCCGTCGGGCGCCAAGTCTTGCCAAGCTTCACCGCCTCGCGGTCCATCGCTTCACCGCCTCGACTTGCCCTTCACACTTGCAATCGGTCCATCAAGCCAAGTCTTGTCTTGATCTTCACCACCTTGGTCACATGACTCCATGTCATGTTTCATATGCAATAAAGCTCCTTCATTGCACCAACATGTGTGAACTAATCTCCTGTGTATTATCTCAATCACACATATTAGTTCACCTAATGTTGACACTCAATTACCAAAAACCAAAGAGACCTTTCAACGTTAAAAGACGTTTGAAGACCGTCGAAGTTGAGAAACTCCGAGTAATAAGCGTGGCTTATGTCCAAAACAGATAAAAACCCGCAGATCCCTTTACTAAAGGGCTATCACGTAATGTGATAGAAATTGCATCGAGGAGATGGGTATGAGACCCATATGAGTTTACAAGTAGTAGTAATCCAACCTTTTTGATCGGAGATCCCGTGACTAAGGATCCGGGAAGAACAAGCTATTGGTAAACCGATGAGAGTATATTTATAACCCTCTCTAAGTGAAGATGCAATAACTCTCAAATGCGTTGAGGCATCGTATGGCAAAGGTTGGCTAATGCCTTAATATGTTCTATTGGCTTTAACAAGTTTAAGATGCGATCCTACGAGCATTCTTGAAAGAACATACCTATATGAGTTTGACGGGTTAAACGTCGCAGATCTATGAGACTTGGGTGGTCTCTAGTAAGCTCATGAAGAGACCGAGGGAGTATGACGTATATGCTCCACCCACGGATAAGGCTGGCACTGGCAGCCTGTGTACTAGTATGGCTTTAAGTAAAGCTTGTTCGCACAAAACTTGCAATTCAAGGCGAGTCCATTGTTCAAGTTGTGAATAAGTGTAGCTTAAGGACCTAGGCGAAGTTCAACTTCACGTCTCTGCCGAAATATTGGTATATTAAAACAAAGAGCCGAGAATTGGCAAAACTCTAAATGGGTATTTGAGATCCGGTGGGGATTGTTGAATTTAGATGGGCTAGGCCCAATAACAAATTCGGAAATTCCTAGAGAGATCTCAAAGGCCCATTCTATATTTGGTAATCTTGGCCTTCAAGTTGTAGAGTCCCTGAATCGACTCGAGTAGAGAGTTCTAAACCGATCGTGATCGCGACACGATGTTCGGGATATATAAGCGACCCTACGGCCACGCCAAAATCGGGATCGATATCTCATCTTGGTTTAGAGAGGAGTCCCTTGAATGGACAACCTCTCAACTCTAGAGAATTGAGATAGAGTTTTTGCCTCTTTTTTGTTGCGCGCCGCCGTGGCTACTCCAGCCCCGATTGCTTGCGTGCACCGGCGGACAGGCGAAAGCGGTCTCCGAAACCCTCGTCTTTACGATCTGCGGCGGGAGAAGGCGAATAAGGTTTTGGGAAGCGCTCTTCGCGGCGCTCCCGATCTTCGTCATGGCTCGTCTTCCGGGAAGGACACGCGAGGAGGGTCCCCCAGCGCCGTCTTCATCGGCGGCTTCTTCGACTTCTTCGGCCCGGCGGCCGCCGATCGGCGACGGCCGGCGGCGATTTGAGGACCTCGGCGTCGCTTTGGGAACCTCTTCATTACGTTGTCCTCAACGTCAATGGGTATTCTCGAGATCAAATCTATCCGGTGTGCTAGTTGTGTTTACACCCTTTGCTTTGATCTGTGACTTGAGTTTGATCAGTTAATCATGAATTATATTGTGGAATTAATCTGGAAATTGCCTAATATCTCAACAGATCTTACCCGTCCAAAGAGTTGGTCTGTTTGGTTCCAGGCCATAGTTCGCCATGCAAACTGTGGTGGCGCTGAAGCTGCGGCGAAGTATTCAACCCCCTAAGGCGTCTGGGACGGCGAGCAACAAAATCACGCAGATTATAAGCCTAACGCGGCTCTGGGTCGCTTCTGCACTTTTCTGTCGCCTGGTGCAAATCCTGCGATTCGCAGTTGCCAGCGGGCAACGAACGCGCGAACCGTTTGGCAGGTTTATTTTGCTTACCGTTTGGCGGGTTTATTTCGCTTATTCCGCGTAAAATCGAAGCCAACGCGGTCCCAAACAGGCCCTAAGTTGTGGCGGGATTTCTATCCTCCCCTTAGTTGAGAAAGTGGTCGCGGGCTTATAAAGCTATTAATGAACCAAATGCATTTGTAAGATGTGTGGCCACCTTAACGGTGGCAACCAGACAACCCCTGACAGTTCAACAGTCTCAGAAACTACCCAGCGCCCGAGCAACTTTTAGCAAAACATCTGACAACCTGAAACATGAGTTTTCAAGCTCCCTCACATCTCCCAGACTAAGAAGAATAAACCAAGGCTTCCCAACACCATCAGATTCATCCATGAGGTCTCCAGAGAGCTTCTTCTTGACTTCAGTTCAGCAGGCAAGGTCTGAGAAGAAATTGTACCAACTGCCCTGGGCTCATCAGTCACAAACTCACACAGATATGGGTACAGTACAGGAGGATCCTAACCAGTTTCTTCTCCATAAAGAATAATCTGTTGTATTATTTTTTATATAAAAAATAAACCATTAACATTTCCATGGAAAAGTCGTCAAATGCTGAGATTCCTCATATTCCTAGCATCAGTGCCTAGCATGATATACTAAAAAAATGCACAGCCTTTGATTATCCCAAGAAGGTACTATGATAAAACTTTACTGTGAGCTAATAAATGTCAGCGTTTTTTCCGGAGATCAAAACATATTTTCAAGCATTTGGCATTTCCACTGACCTGCAGCCGCGGCAGTATCAGAACAAGAACACAGAAGGGAAACAAAAAAAAAAAGGAAGGAACAACACTGGATGTGGATTCGAACCTGCACCATGGCGCGCCTGAAGATGTCAAAGACGTCAACGCCGGGTGGAATCGCCACCGCTGTATTGCCGGGTGGAATCGCCACCGCTGTAGGATGGAAGTGGTATGTCCGGAATGCCGCTTGGCGTTGACGGCCTCCTCCTCTTTCTCCCCTGAAACACTTGAGGGTGTTCCCCATGGAGGATCACTGTCTAGCTGCTGCTTCGCCTGTTCAGCTACCGAGCTTAAGCTAGCCGGCAGAGGTGAGGGGAGA